>CAMOHE010048872.1:0-13741 GCA_946598075.1 Artocarpus hirsutus | reverse complement strand
TATGGTTATTGTTTGATAATATGAATTTTTACAATACAAAACTCATGAATCTATAAATTTCTAGAAGTTTGGGAGAGATTTGAGGCAGAATAGGGTGGAGAAAATGGAGAGAAATCACGAAGGAAGAAGAATTCACTAGAGAAAATAGCAAAAAGGGAGCTCTTGGGTTTGTTTATACGTAGACTTTTTGTGATGACTATTTGTTGTCGTAAATAATTAAAAACAATGTCGCAAAAGGTCGTCAAAACAACGTTGTCCCACTTAATCAGTGAAAAAAATATTGACAATGCAATTTTTGGAGACGAAAGTTAAAAACCATTGTCGCAAATAATTTTCATTAAAGTACCCTTTTCTCCACCAAAATTTTCATGAAAAATTAAATTTTCACTTTTTACGTTGACATATGTCACCACACATAATCTCACCGCTATTATGACTGACAGTGTGAGACAACTGTTAACCATTAGTATTTATGATGACATGTAGTTACAAAAAAAGGAAATTGTTGTCACAAAAAAGGCCTCTAGAACTGTGACATAGGGTGTAAAATAGCTGTAAACCATTTGGTACTTGCAATGACATTGTGATAGTAAAAAACTCTACAATTCGTGCCATGTGTATAGAGTGTTATTGCCACCTATACACAATGGTATTTGCGATGCCTTTGTCGTTGCAAATACCTAACATATTTGGCACCAACCTAATATTTGGCGCCAAACCACTGATCATGACGATATGTCATCGCAAATATGAATAGTTATGTGCTTTCTTTTATGCGATGACATTCAGCACAAAAAAGCTTTATATGCGATGACATATCATTGCAAAAATTTTCCTTAATAGCAACATTTTGTCGTTGCAAAAAATGGAATATTTGCGACGATGCGACGACAATTAAATGTTGTCGCTATAAGGGTTATTTGTACTAGTGAGTACAAAGCATAATTTATCATATACTATTGGAACAATTATTTATTGTTCCTTATAATACTCTAACTTCAATTTCTTTAAATCAAAACCATTTAGGTAAAGCATATACAAAATAACATGTATAAATGATAAGAATACATAAATCAATTCTATTCATAACCACAATTAAGGACATATATATGCTTCTAGCTAAAGGAAAAATAACATTCAGTATCAATGAAAGCCAAGAAACCAATATAGTTTAATCCAATACCACAACTAATTGGTATTGTTTATGAATACCAATAAAAGAAAAACAACGTCCAGTACCAATATAGTTTAATCCAATAAAAGTACGATAGGTGAAACAAATAAACAGAAATGAAATAGCAATCAGTTATCAACTAACTTTCAATACAAACTTCGTATATAAAAACAAAGAGGTTTGCTTCAAGTAGAAGGTATAATAACTGTTGGGGTACAATTCGGACAGGCCCAAATTGACCATGGCCCTAGCGGCCCAACAATGTTGATCAAGCGACTCGAACAGGTCGCACGATCGAATTGATTATTCGATTCGTTCATTGGAATTGGTTCCTCAAACCGACTATTCGATTCTTTTAGGGTACCGTTCGTCTGGATCGTTCGTATCGGTTCGACGGATAACACGTTTTAACGTTTAACGCACATTGAGTACAGGACCGAAATATGAGGAAGTAGTGGTTTCTGCAGCAAATCATCAACCGACACGTGTCCCAATATCACAGTTACTTATGAAGCATTACTCCACTCCACCTGACGGTTAATGACCACGTTTCAATTCCATAGTCTATATAAAGGGGAGAGGTAGCTTCGAAAAAAACACAGAAAAAGAGATAGACACTCTGCCTTATTATTTTCTTATCTATTCCAACTCTCTTGTAGCATTGCAATTTGTATGAAGAAAACTTGATAGTGAACTATAGTAGACGTAGCTCTTCATTAACAGAGTGAACTACTATAAATCTGTCGTGTTCTTTTATTTTTGTTTTATTTCTTTCATTTAATTCTAATCTTGTGTGCATATGCGAGTAGACAGGTCCATCTAATGGTGATTTGAGGGCCCAAGTTCCCGATTACTTGATTCAGTATTTCAACAATTTAACTATAGGAAAATCTATCTACAGTTTGGCGCCCACCGTGGGGCCATCAAGTCGTCAACTCCAGGATCTAGAAACTCGGATTCAAATGGCAGACAATGTGGACAACCAGCGCACTCTAGAAACCGCGATGGAAGAGACCAAAAGGACAACCCAAGACCGACACATGGAAACTCTTGTAGCAGAGGTGGAGACTCTGAAGAAAACACTCCAGGAACAAGTAGCACTCTCTCAGGAACGAGACAAGAGGATGGAACAACTGAGTAGTGAGAACTTGGCTTTGAGAAAACAAATCAGTTATCAAAACTCTTAGATGGCTTTGCAGTCATATTATTACCCGTATTATGGGTATTCAACATTTCCAGCTACTTCAACACAGTGGCAATTTCACACCCCACAACCAGGAAGACAACAATGAACTCATAGCACGAACAGAAGAATGCAGCTGCTATACTCATCATCGACTCCAGCACCAGCAACAACGGCGGCCGGCGTAGCTACGAAGACTCCAACTACAGCAAACGTCGATGAGGAATGCAGACTTTGTAATGAAGAGACAGAAAGAAACGAAGGAGTCAAACCGACGGTCTGACAAGAAGAACCAACTGTCAATCTGTTGACCCCGGAATCGATTCAATCCATGATGAGAGAAATGCTCAAGTAGAACTCCAAATTCGTAGAAGAAAAAATCGACGAGAAGATTTCCAAGGCCACGAGCAAGACCCCGGCGTTGGACGACATCTCCAAAAGCATTCGGGATACTCCACTGACAAGGAGAATTACTTCAATAGTACCTCCAAAGTACAGAAACATCGTGTTCGCTCGCTTCGATGGAACCTCGGATCCTAAAGACCACCTGCTATAATACAAGAATGTTGTTAGTGCTACAAGCATCCCAGACTCGATCCTCGACGAGATGATGTGCAAGCTGTTCGCATAATCGCTCAAAGGCCCAGCCCTTTGATGGTTCAGCAACCTCAGAACAGGATCGATAGATAGCTTTGAGGAACTGGCGAATCAATTCGTCAAATCATATTCGGTGCATATTAAAACGGGAAAAACAACCAAAGATTTGTGGTCTGTTGTCCAAAGCCCAGGCGAGCCGTTATGGGCTTATATTAAAAGATTTAGTAGAACTCTCTCCGAGATTTTAGATTTGAAAGACAGAACAGCCTGAGAAGCACTGAAGAAGGGACTCCTGCACAGGTCATCCTTTAAAAAGAGCATTTGTTCCGACTACCCACAGACGATCCATGAAGCACTGAATAGAGCTAAAGGCTGGATCGACCTGGAGGAAGAAAACGAGAGGTGCGAACGAGAGTTCACAAGGACGAAAGGTCATAATAGATGGAACCAGAAGCAGTAACACCAACCGAACCGACGAGGACAGATGAGAACACCACCAAGAAGAGAATGGAGGCAGAAAGACGACAAGCCTAGACCCACAACAAGACCCCTATCACCACCAAAATATGCCCTGAGCATATCGCCATCAAAACTAGTCGCTTAACTAGAAGGAAAAGACTACGTCTGATGGCCTGGCAAATTGCCTGTGAGCCATTCACTAGATAAGTTGAAGTACTGCGAGTTTCACCGAGATACAGGGCACCTGACGGTCGACTGCAAAGCATTGCGATTAGAAATTGTGGAGCTTCTCAAGAAAGGTCATTTGAGAGAGTATCTCTCGAAAGGGGGGAGGAGGACATATGGGTTCGACAAGGAATGAAGAGGGTGAAGGAATGAGCAAACCGAAGAGAAGACACCACCACCACCACCAGTAAGGAAGGTAATAGGAGCCATTTGTGGAGGCTCGATTTTCAGCGATGATTCGGTCAATTAGATGAAGTCTTACCAAATAAAAGCAAATACAGCAACCACGAGCACTGCTCATAGCGATCATCCCGAATACAAAATTTCACTTCATAGTAACGAGATGATTGGGCTAGATTCGCCACATGATGACGCATTAGTTATTAAACTAAATATCACAAATTGCAAAATAAGCAGGATTCTGGTTGACAACGGGAGTTCTGCCAATATTCTCTTCCTCTCAACGCTAAAAGAAATAGAAATAGGAGAAGAAGAAATCGAGAAGTCACCGACGTCGCTGGTCGAATTCAACGGGGAAGCGACCACAGCAATTGGGAAGGTCAGGCTTCTAGTCTACGCAGCAGGAGAGAACAAACTGACCAATTTCCTGGTCATGAATTGCCCATCGGGGTATAATATAATTCTTGGGAGGCCCTGGATTCATGCCATGAAGGCAGTCCCATCTACATACCACCAGATGATAAGATTTCCGACGAAACAAGGAGTTTGAGAAATTCGAGGAAACTAAGAGGCTGCAAGGAGCTGTTACGTCACAGCAATGAAGCAGAAAAAAGCTTTATAGCAATTACAGCTGAACAAGCAGGGCAAAGCAAATAAGCAGAGCTATGTCGAAACAATTTTAGAGCAGTTTAACGAAATCCAAATAGACCTGAGTGATAAAAAATGAACAGTGAAGATCGGATCGCAGCTCGATGAGGGTATTAAACGCCAAATAATCAAATTTCTTAGATCTAATGTTGATTGTTTTGCATGGTCTCACGCAGATATGCCTGGAATCAACCCAAGCATAATCTCCCACCAATTGAATGTCAACCCAGAGCATAAGCCTGTCTGACAAAAAAGGAGGAAGTTGGGAATCGAGCGAAACAATGTGATCAAAGATGAAGTGAGGAGATTACTTGAAGCAGGCTTTATACGCCCTGTCTAGTATCTCGACTGGCTTGCCAATGTGGTGATCGTTAAGAAGAAAAACAGAAAATGGCGCATGTGTGTCGACTTCACCGACCTCAACAAAGCTTGCCCGAAGGATAGTTATCCGTTGCCTCACATCGATAGCCTCGTCGACGCTACAGCCGAACACGAGATCTTGAGTTTCCTCGATGCATTCTTTGGGTACAATCAAATCCTACTACACCCTGATGACCAAGAGAAAACAGCCTTCATAACAGAACAGGGGATTTTCTGCTTCAAAGTCATGCCTTTCGGATTGAAGAATGCAGGAGCAACTTACCAACGACTTGTGAACATGATGTTCAAACAACAAATTGGTAAGAATATGGAGGTTTATATCGATGACATGTTGGTTAAATCTCTGCAGGCTGATCTCCATGTTCAGCATTTGCGAGAATGCTTCAACGTGCTCAGAAAATATGGCATGAAGCTTAATCTGGAGAAATACACCTTCGGAGTGGCAAGCGGCATGTTTTTAGGATATCTCGTAACGAAGTGAGGAATCGAAGCGAATCCTGACTAGATAAAAGCATTTCAGTTGATGTCTTCTCCAAGGACCAAGCGAGAAATCCAGAAACTAACCGGACGAGTCGCAGCACTAAGTCGATTCGTCGCCAGATGTTTAGACAAATGTCTACCCTTTTTCCAACTGCTTAAGAAAAATACCAAGTTCGAATGGAACGAACGATGCGAAGTAGCCTTCCAAGAACAAAAAAGGTATTTGACCACTCCACCGATCCTGTCGAAGCCAAGGGATGGCGAACCGCTATATTTATACATGGTTGTATCCGAGGCGGCAGTAAGTTCGACTCTTGTTCGAGAAGAAGAAAGGATTCAAAGGCCAGTGTTCTTCGTGAGCCACTCCTTCTTGGATGCAGAAACGAGGTACTCAGTCGTCGAAAAGCTCGCACTTGCAATAGTTGTGTCGGCACGAAAACTTCGCCCGTACTTTTAGGGACACACTATTGTTGTACTGTCATCCTACCCAGTGAGAGCGATCCTGCACAACCCGGATGTATCTGGTAGAATGACGAAGTGGGCAGTCTAACTGACAGAGTTCGATATCGAATACAAGCCCCTTACGGCGTTGAAGGCACAAGTGCTCATAGACTTTGTAGCTGAACTGACTTGCAGGACCGAAGGCGGAGGATTGGAGTCATGGATTATGCAAGTCGACAGGTTGAGCAATGAGAAAGGATCAGGAATAGGAATTGTTTGAAGTCACCAACTGGTGAGGAAATCGAACAAAGCTTTCGATTGGGATTTAAAGCTACAAACAATGAAGCTGAAGACGAGGCCCTGATAGTTGGAATAAGGCTTGCTACTGCATTGGGGGCTACTAAGCTGCTTTTGGAAAGTGACTCCACGCTGGTCGTTAACCAAGTAAATGGAGAGTTCGAGGCACAAGACGAGAAGATGCCTTTGTACCTAAGCCTAGTTAACAAACTGAAAGCTCAATTCGATCATTTTGAGGTTAAGCACGTACCATGAGAACACAACTCCAGAGCCGATGCACTGGCTAACTTAGGGTCAGCAGTCAAAGTAAGCGAGAGGAGAACAATCCCTTTGGAACTACTCGACAGCCCTAGCATCGCACCGATTGAGGAAGCTAGCTATGTGGATCTGAGGGACGATTGGAGAGCCCCCATCCAGATGTATATCAACGAAGGTTGGCTCCCTGATGATAGACAGGCTGCGAGAAAGATTAAAGCGCATGCTGCATGATACTGCTTGATAGATGGAAAGTTGTACAGGTGCTCCTTCGCAAGACCTTATCTCCGATGTCTCGAAGAAGATGAGATCGAGAAAGTGATTAGAGAAGTGCATGAAGGATCCTGTGGAAATCATTCAGGCGGAAGGTCATTGTGTAATAAGGTGAAGAGGCAAGGATTCTATTGGCCAACAATGCAGAGTGATTACGAAAACTACGCTCGAAAATGCGATAGCTACTAGAGGCATGCTCCCATCATACATCAACCTGCAGAAGAGCTTTCTTCAGTTAGTTCGCGGTACCCATTCATGAAGTACTCGATGGATGTTGTCGAATCATTTCCTCCAACTCTTGGACAAGTGAAGTATTTGCTCATTCTCACTGACTATTTTTCCAAATGGGTCGAAGCTGAAGCCTTTGCGGATGTTAAAGAACGAGACGTCGAAAGATTTATTTGGAGGAACATCATCTACCGATTTAGAGTCCCATGAGAGATAGTCACCGACAATGGTTCTCAATTTGTTTCATCATCCTTCAGGAAGTTTTGTCAAGATTTGGGAAATTATTTTAAGTTTCTCAACGTAAGATACCAGCAAGGAAACAGACAAGCTGAAGTGACGAACAAGACGATAGTAAAAAATCTGAAGAAGAAACTCGAGGCAAGAAAAGGACGATGGGTCAAGGAACTCCCGATGGTATTGTGGGCCTATCGAACGACTCGAAGGAGGGCAACTGGCGAATCGCCTTTTTCGCTGGTATATGAAACAGAAGCCATTATTCCTACTGAGATAGTTGCACGGGACCTGCGAGTCAATTATTCTTTGTTGAACGAAGCAAAGAACGATGAAATGATGCAGGATGTGCTGGACCTCACCGACGAAAAGAAAGACAGAGCTTTCTATCGCCTTGGGTGCTACCAGCAAGCAGCAGCCAGGTATTATAACAGAAAGGTCAAGTCCAGAAGATTTGTCGAAGGAGAACTCGTGCTCAGGAAAGTCTTCCAAAATGCCAGAGAAGCCAACGCTGGAAAATTGACGGCTAATTAGGAAGGACCCTATTGAATACGGTCGGTGGTTCAGGAAGAATTTTATAAACTCGAGCGGCTGGATGGATCCTATATAACAAAAAGCTGGAATGCAAATCATTTGAGGAAGTACTATCTATAATGTTGTGATTCTACTTTATCCATGTAATTGAACTACGATTGACTTGATTCCCGTACAAGGGATACGTAGGCAGCTTGTATACGTTATAAACGAGTGCAGTCACTTTATGATTTTGAATTTTATTTCCCCGATAAATTAACAAATTTTTTGAGTTTGATTTTCAGGAATACTTAGTTTTTGCAACTTTAGACTCGGCTAGATCGATCTGAACCCAATGCCATCATTATGGCCCAACATCAGACTCAACCAGATCGATCCGAACCCAATGCCATCTTCATGGCTAACATCGGACTCGAAGAGATCGATCCGAACTCTCAAATGCCATCTTCATGGCTAACATCGGACTCGAAGAGATCGATCTGAACTCTCAGACGCCATCCTCATGGCCAACATCGGACTCGACCAGATTGATCCAGACTCTCAGACGCCATCATCATGGCCAAACATCGGACTCGACCAGATCGATCCAGACTCTCAGACGCCATCATCATGGCCAAACATCGGACTCGACCAGATCGATCCAGACTCTCAGACGCCATCATCATGGCCAAACATCAGACTCGACCAGATCGATCTGTACACTTAGACGTCATCTTCATGACAAACTTCAGACTCGACCAGATCGATCCAAATTCACCCAACGTCATTTTCATGGCTTAATTTTTGGTTCGTCTATATCGACCCAAATCATACTGGTCAATTCGAACTAATGGAACAATTGTTTCAGTTACAATTTTTAATCCATTTAATCATTTCAGTGAATACGACGTACGCTTCATTCGTAATTCAAACTAATTTCATTTAGCCTAATCGGTTGCGAACTTCATTTATTATTTGATTGATTCTCTATCGATTAGAGATCAAGATCCTTGATACACAATGACACGAAAAGCATAAACCTGAAGTGATTAAAAAATTCTAAAAGTACAGTTTTGAATATTCCAACTGATAAATTGAAGTTTCGCTTGAACAAAATAAAATTGTTCTACAAAAAAAAAAAGAAAAAAGAAAAAAGAAAAAAAAAAGATTCTTTGAATTCTCTCAAAATTCCCCTCCTTCAGCTGGCTGATTGCCTTCGGGCTCGTTTGTCTCAAGGGTCGAATGATCAGTGACTTCGGCAGATGGAATCCCTGTAGCTTCGGACTCAGGAGCAGGGGGCTCGACGATGACGTCTTCATGGTCAGATTCGACTTCGACAACCTGATCATCCGTCGACAGCACATCCTGGAGCTCCTTTATCTCCTCGTAGATTGCATCGACGCTAAGCTTGCCAGATTTGAATTCGATCAAGGCTTCAAGTCGTGCCTTGAAGGAAGAGGTACCGTAGACCTCGAGCAGCTGCTCCTTTATCTCTTCAATATCCTGGTATTTCGAGGATATCTTCTCTTTTAGACCTTCATTCTCTCCTTCCAAAAGCTGAACTTTGCTTGACAGGTTCAAACACCTTGCTGTTTGCCCTATTTAGCGCATCGACAGCATCGTTAAGCTCCCTCTGTTTGCTGTCCATCTGTGACTTCGCCTCTTTGAGCTTTTCCCCAAGCTCTTTTACCTTCAATGCCTCCCTTTCAAGTTTGTGCACTGCCTTGTTCGCAAAAAGATTGTGGAACATGAGAGCCTGCATGTTTACAAAGTTGTCACGTTAGTCGCTTCAAATGGACCCATAGAATTTCATAAAAATTACGATTTTACCTGTCCCAACGCAGCAGCCGACTCGTTGTACAGCCATGTAAAAGGTTTCCCCCCAAAGACCTCCTCGTCTTTATTGAAATAGAAGTTGACTGCCACTCTCATCGCAACCTCCCTGTCTTGAAGAACCCTGACGTCATCTGGGACGTCCAACGTCTTCCCCAAAGCCGACCTTTGGACATCTTCGGTTGAAGCAGGAGGCTCCGTTCCTTTCCTTTTCTTCGACGGAGGGGGTTGAATATCAAACGGTGGAGGAGGAGGCAGTTCAGACTGTTCGACAGGCAGCATCGTCTCCTTTGGTGCTAACGATTCGCCAGCTTAGGCTCGTCTTTTCTTCGGTTTCTTATCTGCTAGTTTTTTCTTCCTCATCTCACCCAAAGGAGGTAACGTTACCTTCATGGCTAATAAAGCGGCTTCTGCGAGATGAACGTCTTCGTCAGATAGTGGGGTAATAAATTTAGACAGACTGTATAGCCGCTGAAGTGCACTGCGGCATACGAAGACCCAATCGACTCGTTATGGAAATCAAATAGGAATACCTGAAGGAATGCTCTTGAAATTCTTCCAAATCGATGACTTCCCAAGTCGATCAGGTTCTGAGATTTCAGCCCAAGTTCAATCCTTTAATGTAAGCAGTGCTTGAAGTTTTGATTTGAACCTCTCGCCAATTGGAGCTAGGTGGTTTAGCTCGTAATCTGCAAAAAAGAAACATACTTGAGATCAGTTGGAATTACTGTTTGAAAGAGTCTCGAGGATTGAAACTCACCAATATGACCGAAAGCAAATGGAAAAGGAATTCGGGTAGTAAGCTTGAAAGAGTCACGGTTGATCGACATAAAAAAGTATCGTTCTTCCCAACGTCTATCTGCGTTAGCAAACTCCCCTATAAGTTGCTTTGACTGTCGGTAAACAAAGTAAAATCAACCAGGGTTTTTACTATTTGGCTTTAAATAATAACATCTAAGAAAGTCGAATATGTTGAAGTTTATTTTTGCCTCTTCGATTAAAACGATCAATGCTATCAGAAGCCAAACTCTGTTCGACATTAGCTACATCATAGAAATGTCAAAATGACCGACGGTCTCTAATATGAATTTAGGGATCGACAATCGAAGACCGAGCTCGAACCATTTACTGTACATGCAAAACCAGTTGTCGTTTTGAGTGTCAGCCCATTCGCCTGGATAAGGGAGTCGGATCTCTACGGTAGGTGGAACCCCGTATTTCGCCCTTATCAATTGGAGGTCCGACTCTGTCAACACAGACTCTGGGTTTTTCGTAAAAATGATACCCCTTTGGTCGGGGAGACGTACTTCCTTCTTTCGATTGGATCGACATCGTCAATTCTCCTCGAAGGCCCAGCTGGTTGGTTCCTATCTGTCCCTCAGCTCGATTCTCCGCCAACCTCAACCCTAGCCGCCCTTATGCTCGATTCGATCAAATGTTGCTGACAAATTATTTCATCTACTTTCCTTTCATCGTCACTCGACCAAGGATCATCTCCACCGCTGGAGCTCGAAGTAATGGCCACTGACTTTGACATTTATATGAAACACAATTGCTGAAAGAAATCTAGGGTTTCTAAGATCAAAAAGGCACAGGACCCTAAAACCTAAGAACTTCAAACAGTTCTTGAATACTTTATGGTCGATACAACCAAACAGCCCTAGCAGTTACTGATTTTCTTAGGAAAATGTTGTGTGTTTAGCATCAAAATGCTCAAAATCGAGAGAAGAACAAGATTATGAAAGGAAAATTGCAAGAAAAAGATGAAAAAGGAAAAAATCTTGCTTGAAGAATCTGAAGTGAGGAAAAACGAAAGGAAAATCACCCTAGAAGTCCGAAAGAGAGGAACTGGAAATCCGAAAGAGAGAAATGGATTAAAGGAAAAGGACAAAGACGCTTTATGTACCTTCCAGAGCACCATTTCGACAGTTAGGATCGCTTCAGATCAATCTGATCCAAAGGCTAGGGTTATGCGTGTGTTTAGCTTCTTGCTCAAACCGAGGCGGTGCCTTTTCTAATCCAACACGTACGTCAGCATCGCTGTGATTATTAATGAATCGCCAATAGCATGTCGACACATGTTACGGTAATTAATTGTCGCGATTTCCCAAGGGAAAGTCATGATTCTGGCACAGGTGAAGAGACATCCAAGTCACGTGCAGTCGATTTCAAAATCAGATCTTTACTCCTATGGTCTATAAGATGAGACTAAGGAGTGGGGGGCTAACTGTTGGGGTACAATTCGGACAGGGCCAAATTGACCATGGGCCCTGGCGGCCCAACAATGTTGATCAAGCAACTCGAACAGGTCGCACGATCGAATCGATTCTTCGATTCGTTCATTGGAATTGGTTCCTCGAACCGACTATTCGATTCTTTTAGGGTACCGTTCATCCGGATCGTTCGTATCGGTTCAACAGATAGCACGTTCTAACGTTTAACGCACGTTGAGTATAGGACCAGAATATGAGGAAGTAGTGGTTTCTGCAGCAAATCATCAATCGACACGTGTCCCAGTATCACAGTTACTTACAAAGCATTACTCCACTCCACCTGACGGTTAATGACCACGTTTCAATTCCATAGTCTATATACAGGGGAGTGGTAGCTTCGAAAAAAACACAGAAAAAGAGATAGACACTCTGCCTTATCATTTTCTTATCTATTCCAACTTTCTTGTAGCATTGCAATTTGTACGAAGAAAACTTGATAATGAACTACAGTGCACTTAGCTCTTCATTAACAGAGTGAACCACTATAAATCTAGTGTGTTCTTTTATTTCTGTTTTATTTCTTTCATTTAATTCTAATCTTGTGTGCATATCCGAGTAGACAGGTCCATCTAACGGTTATTTGAGGGCCCAAGTTCCCGATTACTTGATTCGGCATGTCAACAATTTAACTGTAGGAAGACCCCTCTACAATAACCTACATACAAAATTCAAAAAGTTGCTTTCTATGCTCCTTATATGAACAAAGCAGTTCATCATATATATATATAGGAGACAAACTCTTACGAAGTAGAGAGTATTTATGCAAGAAACAAGCAACTCTTAATTCAATGGTTTTAGAAAGAAGGCCTTCTGTTTAGCACAGATGATACTTGATTGAGTAAAAAATATATATATAAATAGAAAAGTATGGTAACGCCCATGAATTTTTTGAATAAAATTAGTTATGTGAATTCTAATTATTAAATGTGCCTGTATAATTTTTTGTGTTAATTTTTAGTTATTTAAAATTTTGTTGCATTTGTCATATTCAAAAATTAGATTTTTAGTTTTTACAAATACCAAATGATATTTTTGTACCACATTTTTTCTATATTTACAAAAATATCCTTGGGCCTTTTCTTTTTCTTTTTCCCCTCCTTTTTTTTCCTTTCACGCTCTCTCTCTTTTTCTCTCAACCCTCTCTCTCATCTCCCTGTTTCTCTCATTCTTGTCTCTCATTCTCTCCCATTTTCTTTGCAAAATTTCATTCCCAAGCTTTAAGCCCGTTGATTTGAAGTTAAGAGACGGAGATTTAAGCTGAAAATCCTCTTCAAAAACGTTGATTTGAGGTTAGCCCTTTTTCTCCAAAAGTTTTAATTCTCATTTTGAATTTCAATGCATTTTGGAATTCAAACTTTGATGAGCTTAAATAATGATCAATTTGAGTTTATAGTACTTGTTTTACAATGAATTCAAGCTTTATTTGAGCTAAAATCAATTTACACAAGTTTTGACATTTTTATTAGATTTTCAAATCATTGTGAAATTGAGTTTAAATTTGGAGAAAATGATTTAAATTTATTCTTGATATGAACCCCGAAGACTAACGCGTTAAGACCCGACACCAAATTTGGAATCGAACTCCTAATCCCTTAAGACACAAGTTTGTTGAGCCTTGACCCGTAATCTAGAGAAACGCGAACCAAGAACCACAGATAGGAAGACGCCACACCTAGAATTTGCAAGAACACTTAAACTCTAGATGATAAGTCAGTTTGTTGAACGCCACAAGATTAATCTTGAAAAGTTCAAAGAGTCTTCTCAAGAAAATAAGAAGAACACAAGAAAGTCTCATCAAAAGTCGTGAATAATGATCTGATTTATTAAAATCAAAATAACAAAGTGTTTACAATTATATAGGAATGAATTTTAGCCCAAAAGAATCCCTAATCGAATGTTGACTTAGAAAATCCCTTGATTGGCGCTTTCCCATGCGAAATTAAGCCCTAAAAATCTGACTTTGCTGGCTGTTATCTAATAGAAATAACATAAAAGGAAAGTAGCTAATTTTATCCCTTAAAATGCGCCTAACCTAATCTAGAAAAAGGGAAAATATCCAGGTTTGTTTTC
>CAMOHE010048871.1:0-23459 GCA_946598075.1 Artocarpus hirsutus | reverse complement strand
GCCGATCTGGGAAAATTCCAGAATTTTCCACGCACGGGTCTCGGCATTTCGAATTTCAAATCTTCAAATCTAACCTGTTTTCTCAATTCCCAGGCATGGATAATCATCATAAACAATAGAAAATCATAATAGAACACTTTTTAACTTATTAAAACAAAATTTAAGCAAGATTTTTACAAAAATCAAAAAATAGAGAAAATAGAGGAAAAATAAAAAATCTCGATTCCAATCCGTTTTTGATGAAATAAAGCTTCAATCCTAGTTAATCTAAGTTACTCTAAGCTAGATCAAAGCTTTTCTAGACTTAAAAACTCTTAAATTTCAAAATGCAAGAAATTTTGAAAAATTGAAAAAGTTTAGAAATTTGAAATCTAACCTTCAATCGAAGCTTGAATCGAGTTTGTGGTTGCTCAATCGCGTTCCCGAGCCTTCAATCCACAATCCCGAAGCTTGAAAATAAATTTTGTTTCAAAATTTGGAGAGAGAATGAGAGAGAGTGAGAGACGAGAGAGGTGAGCGAGAGAGAGATGAGAGAGAAAATGAAAGGAAGAGAGAGAGAGGGAAAATAAATAGAGAAAAAGAAAAAGCAGTTGTGCAGAACTGTGTACAACAATACACTATTTTCAAAAATCAAATTACTTCATTGAAAATTAAATTAACAATTAAAAATAATTTAGAATAATTAAAAATCACTAAAAGAGTAAATTAACACAAAGTTTCTTAATTTTCACAAAATAATCAAATTAAGTTCTAAAACACTCATTATGGCACACTAATTCACCATTTTACACTCTAATACCATTTAATCAACTTCGGGGTGTTACACATGCCGTATCGTTACAGGATTTATTACTTCAAACTCTCGATAATTTTGAAACTCAGTGGCCTAGATATATATTTCATAATTATCAACTCCAATGCTACTCTGCTAAAAACTTAGAGCTGCACCCTCGAACTATATAAAATTACGAAGCCCAAATAGCAAAGTCTCCATGAAATATCATAATGTATCGTATTCCCATAGGATTATCCATAATTGGCTTAAGGATAAATTTTGTCTTACCTTCCCGATTATTTTTCTCTTACGTTTTATTATCTCACCATAAAAAAACTAACCATCCAAAGATAGTATACCATTTAGTTACACCTAAGTATCCAAATGGTTGAGCTCTCTAATTTTTTTAATTATAAGATAACGCATATAATTGGATATCAAAGACTCCTAAAGAGGAACTATGGATTCTGCATCTATGAATAACAAGTCTACATTATCTAGAGTCATGTTTCCAACGTACCGGCATGCATACCATCATAAAATATGGATGTCACCCTTTGGTACATCAAAAAACATAAGTCAAGATAACGGACCCGCTTTCATCTCGAGATCAAGTTACAACATATATGATTGTCTAAAGTGAATTGATTTGCTAAGACAAAATTATTAATCCAAATCAATTACACTTTATGTTATCCAATGCATCGTCACCTATGAGAATACACTAATGTTTTTATTCACAAAGTCCACCTTCAATGGCCAAGACAAACCATCACCCGTTAGGGATATAGACAACATAATAATCTTTGCATGAATAAAGTGCTCAACTTTATTCCCTCAATTGCGGATCTTATGATTTAGACTGTCACCTTTAGAATAATGTCTTTCGCATAATTTGTCTATCATATGCCTGATTCTAAAGGTTTAGATCGACAATCTCAGACTTTTGTTTGCTTATCATACATTCAACAAATATGAACGTAAAAAGGAAACAGTTTGGTATGTGAATAATAAATAAACACTTTATTGATAAAAATGTTTCAAAAAAAAATTACATTTTTACTCCTTAGGACATACATGTCTAACAATCTTCCACTTGCACTAAGTGAGTAAATATGACAAATCTAGCATTCCTATAGCTTCCACATGCCTCTCGAAAACTCTCATAGTTAGTGTCTTTGTGAATGGATAAGCTAAATTATCCTCGGATGTGATTTTGCACATAGCAACATTCCCGGCCTCCCCGAAGTCCTTTATCACATGATACTTTCAATGAATATGCTTACTCTTCTTGTGAAATCTTGGTTCCTTAACATTAGCTATCGCCGTACTGTTATCACAATACCACGATACCGCCTTATCTATACCAGGAACTTCCTCAAGATACCCAAGGAACTTGTAGAGCCATAATGCTTCTTTTGAAGCATCACTAACTGCCATATAATTAGCCTCTATCGTTGAATCTAAAGAGCAATCTTGCTTGATACTTCTCCAAACAATGGCACCATCACCCATAGTAAACACAAAACTAGTAGTCGATCTTCTTGAATCCAAACAGGTTGGAAATCCAAATCAGTATATCCTAGAGGTGTTAAATCCTCACCCAAATACACAAGCATATACCCTAGAGTCCTTCTCAGGTACTTGAAATATGCTTAACCGCAACTCAGTGGTTAGGTCCTGGATCCGATTGAAATCGACTTACAATCCCAACCACATAACTAATATCCAGTCATGTGCAAAGTAAGGCATACATGAGATTACCCACTATCGAAGCATAAGGCACCTTCTTCATGTATTCTCTTTCTTCATCAGACTTTGGAAAATCTTTCTTAGAAATAGCTATTCCAGACCTAGATGGTTGCCCACCTTTCTTGGAATCTTGAATTGGAAACCTTTTGAGAATTTTATCTATGTAGCCTGCTTAGGATAACATTATTATTCTGTTCTTCTTATCCCAAAAAATCTAGATACTAAGAACAAAATTAGCTTCACCCAAGTCTTTCATGTCAAACTACTTGGTCAACCATAATTTGACTGATGACAATGCCCCAATGTTATTGCCAATAAGCAGAATGTCATCTACATAGAGTAGTAGAAAAACCACCTTCCTATTCTTAATATGTTTGTAAACACATGGTTTGTCGACTTTTTTTCAAACCCATAAGTTTTAATCACTTGATCAAATCTTATGTTCTAAGAATGGGAAACCTACTTAAGTCCATAAATTGACTTTAGTAGCTTCTAAACCTTACCCTCCTGACCCTTAGCCTTAAACCCATCTAACTGTTCCATATATATGGACTCATCAAGATAGCCTTTCAGAAAGGCCGTCTTGACATCCATCTGCCAAATCTCATAGTCGAGAGTAGCAGCTATAGACACGAGAATACGGATGGACTTAAGCATGGCTATAGGTGAAAAGGTTTCCTCGTAATCAATTCCTTTCTTTTGCGTGTATCCCTTAGCTGCCAATCTAGCCTTATAGGCTTCGACTTTTCCATCCACTCCTCTCTTTCTCTTTTAGATCCACTTACACCTTATGGGTTTTACCCCTTCGGGATGATCCATAAGTTCCCAAGTCTCCATAGACTTCATCTTTATGTTCATGGCCTTTGTCTAGAGTTTTGAATTGATATCCTCTATAGCCTCTTCATAAGTATAAGGATCCCTATCATGTTTAACCGGTTCAGCCAAAAAAGCCTCGCCATTGAACATATACCTCTCGGGTTGATGCCCAATCCTCCCACAACATCGAAGCCCCTTAGGTTGTTGTTCGGGTTTGGCTGGTTTTTCTACATTGATTGGAACGGTTTCATTTGGAACCCCCAAAGTAATCGAATCACTCGCTTACTCCTCAAGCACCACTTTGCTTCGAGGATTAAAGTCGTCCATATAACTTTCCTCAAGGAATGTTGCATTAATTGAAACCATGACTTTATTTTCCTTTGGGTTATAGAAATAACCCCCTTTAGTCCATTTTGGCTATCCTACAAACACACAAACTTCCAATCATACTTTCAACTTATTCACTTTCTTAAACAGGACATGAGCCGGACATCCCTATATGTGAAAATGGTTTAAGGATTTTTTTTCCCTATCCACAACTTGTGAGGAGCTTTAGGAACCAATTTTAAAGGCATATTATTCAAAAGATAACATGCGGTTTGTAGTGCATATCCCTAAAAAGATAAAGGCAATGATGAATAACTCAACATGGACCTGACCATGTCCAACAAAGTCCTATTACTTCTCTTAGCTACGTCATTCTACTGTGGAGTGCCCGATGCAGTCAAATGGAATAGGATCCCATTCTCTAATAAGTGTCCCAAGAACTTATCAAAAAGGTATTCTCTACCTCAATTGGATCAAAGTCCTTTTATGGGCCTACATAATTGCTTTTCCACTTCAGCCCAAAACTTCCTAAACCTGTCATACGTTTTGCTTTTGTGGTGCATTAGGCACACATACCTATACCTTGAGTAATCATCAATAGTGACGAAGTACTCATACCCTCCTCATGCCTGAATGTTCATTTGACTGCAAACATCACTATGCAAAAGTTTTAGAACCCCTATGGCCCTATTGCCCTTAGACCCAAATGGTCTTTTGGTCATTTTACCCTCTATACAAGATTCACATTGTGGTATAGATCCCACCTTTAAGTGACTTAAAATTCCATCCCTTACCAACCTTTAAATCCTATTCAGGTTAATATGACCTAGTTGCAAATGCCAAAGATAAGTCTTATTAGAGTGAGAAGTTTTAAGTCTTTTAGAGTTATTATCATTAACCTCAGTGTTTAGCAGTAAGTCCACCTTAGGTTTGATAAAATATATATTATTTTGCATCCATCCATCATAAATAAAAGATTTGTTTTTAAAAATCACCACTTTATTATTAAAAGAAACTACATAAGAGTCATTAAATAAACAAACTACAAAAATTAAATTCCTTTTAAGTTTAGGAACATAAAAACAATCTTGCAAAAATAAATTCCTATAATTATCAAAGTAAATATGGACATCTCCCACTGCTTCAGCCAAAAGAATTTATTGCGCATCTGAAGCATAAAGTCTTCATGAAGCAGACTTCTTGTTTCTTTGAACCCCTGCAAAGAAACACAAACATGATTAGTTGCTTCGAAATCTATGACCTAAGTGTCACTGGATTCCTCAACTAAAGAAGTTTCAACAACTAGAAGATCACACCTACCTCCTTGGAAAATAAAGTCTTTGCAATTCTTCTTTATGTGCCTAAACTTCCCATAGAAAAAGCACATGACCATCTTCAGGTTCTTCTTTTTCTTTTTCTTATTCTTGTAGTTTGCAAGAATTAAAGACTTGCCATTTATGGCCCGTTGTAGGAAATAAAGACTTCTTGTTTAGACATTTTTAATCTACAATAAAGAATCATATACTAAACATAAGCAAACATACCATAATAATTTAGTAAGATAACACAATCATGTAAAATATATAATGTGTTTATGTGTTAAAATCTTGAAAATATCATAACCTTATAACGATAATCCCCAACTTAGAATTCAACAAGTCGCCTAGGGGAGACTTGCCAAATTCAATTAAAAACACGGTGTAACGCCCCCCTTACGAATGTCACAGAATGTCGTTACATTCATTCCTTACTACTTTTATTCTAAGATAAACTATTTTATTAAAAGATAATTTGAAAACATAAATTGGAAAACATACCCAGGATCTATGCATGCATTTTTTTTGTACATCAATATTTAATATATTACTCATTTATAAAAATTCTTTAAATAGTTTATCGTACTAAATAATAAATTCATAATAAAAACTCATAGTTCAAAATCTGCTTACACAATTCGGCAGGCCAAACTTAAGATTTCAACAAGCCGAACTCGACTGGGAGGCCGAAGATCATCTATCGGTAGGCCGCCCGAGGCTTTGCAAAACGGGGTTTTAAAATTAAAAAGATTGGCAAGCCGATACTTGATAATCGGTAGGCCAATTAAATTATTCGATAGTCCGATCAATAATGATCGGCAGGCCAAACTGTTATAAAAATTTTATTTTAAAACTAGTCTTAATGTTTCAAATGCGGAAGAAAATTGATAAAACTATAAAGTTAAAGTGTCATGGTTCAAATCTTAAAAGTCCGTCAAATAAACATACTCAAAATTATAAAACATAGTTTATATCATTGAAATTTCCTTCTTCGGCGTTCGTCCGTTTACAATTCATCTTGCTTAGCTCACACGCCTTTCCATGCCCTCCGCCTAATCCATTATCCTCTTACCCTTATCTGCAACATAATATAAAACTTAGTAAGCTAATGCTTAGTAAGTACATTTATATCTCACAACTTAAAACACTTTATGAACATCATCACCAGGCACAATTTCATAAGGAACATATCTTTCATTACAATGTTCATATTAAAACTTAATTTATTTTATCTTAAGGGCCCAAGTGTTGCACCATTAACATAATCATAGGCGCGCCGTCATGAGAGGAGAGAGGTAGCTAATCCCAAACCAAACATGACATCATAACATAAACATATCATAACATAGGGTGTGCAACACTTATTTAGGTGATACATATATACATATTTATACTTTCATTCTTTGAAATACGTCATCATCATACATGCATAACTTTTGAACATAAAAATCTTTCATAAGTAATATTTAAATGAAATCATCATGAACATAAATTCTGTTCTTTTCATAAACTACATCATAAAATCATCATAGATATCATCATGAACATAATTTTAAACCTTATAAAGCATATCATGTTGTAGGTGAGAATGTACTTACTTGTATAGCTTACTTAACCTTAATTATAGGTGACATCACCGTGGTCTCGATATGCTCGCTCCTTAGTGTGTTCATGTCATTCATTTAAAAGATAACAATTAACTTTTATTTTCATGAGACCATGAAATCATTCAATACCACATAACTTCTTACAAATTCCATAATACATCCACATACATTCATCTCTCCAAAACATTAATTCATAATATGTTTCATTAACCATAAGACATTAAAACAAAACTATCAACTCAAATATTTCCTGACCTCCATGAATTCAAAATTCAAAAAGTCAACATACACACATATTTTGGATATCAAGCTTGGTAGGAACAAAGTTAATATATAAACATAAAACCATGATTTTATTAGTCATAAAAATTCCATTTGATGTTTCAAACAAATCATACAATCATACTCATAAAATTTGCCAACCATTAGCAAAACAGTGAACAATTCTAACTTTCATTCACATAATAAATTATCTATATCCTAAAATATTTTCATAAAAATACTACATATAATAGACACATAAAATTACAATATAGCCAAAAATCACCTTTTAATAAAATTCAAACCATCCCAATACATTCATTTCTCAAAGTCATACACGGCCACCAACATTGCAATTTACACATATTCATATAGTGCACATTACATAAAAATATAACATCAATAATGTATCACTTGCTATTCAACTCTCATGGCAACTATACCAAATACACACGCTCATATAATATAATTTACATTCACACATGAACATATATACATGATAAAATATTAATAGTCATTTTATACAATAGTACGAAATATTGTGGGCAAACCTCTATAAAATAAATATGGCAACTACTAGTAATTTTATCTACCACACACAAATCTAACATAATGATTACCAATCCTTTAATGACGACTTATTAATATACAAATACCAAAAATACACTACCACAAAAATATTTCGTCATCAAATAAATTCATTAAATCATACAAAAACATCACAACATAAAGTTCAACAATTTACCATTAAAACAGTCTAAAAACCTAGCTTCCATAAAAATTCTATAACACATAAAATATTCGTCATATTATCATGAGACTTTCCTCTTTATAAAATTCAACATATACATAAACATATACATATGAAATTTCGTGAGAAAATCATTCATTTACTCTATAAACAAAGGCTACATTTATGTGCACATAAATAATTAGCAATAATTTTTATGAGTGGTAGAGAGGAGAAAATTCATAACTTATCATAGAAAAATCCAATGAAAGTGAAATTTGGAGGAATATCCCATAACACATACATGAATAACGTGTTAAAATTTCAAAACAAAAGGAAATTTGTAGACAAAGATATGGCAGTCAAAATAATGATGCGTTTCAAAAATACCAAAAAGAAAGAAGTTCTTACCTTAGAATGAATTCTTTTAAATCCTCTTTGAATTTATCCCAACGAAAAAGAATATTTCTTCCAAATATTCTTAGGAAAATAAGAGAGAGAAGAAGGTGAAAGAAACATGAAGAAGAGAGAGGGTGAGAGAGAGAAAACGTGAGAGAGAAAGGGAGCGTTAACGTGAAAATGAGAATGACGTGCAAGAGTAGACTTATCTCTCTTTGTTTTTTAACAGAAATTCTGACTAATTAGAGGCAATTTACGTGTGGGATTAGAGGGGAAATTAGGGAAAAAAATCAACAAATTAGCTCATACTTATCATATATCAACTTTCAAAAAAATACGAAACCTTATCAATTAAATTCAATCAATTAAAAGTCAAACATTTCATTTCCTTAAATGAGGAATTAATCCAAAAATAGGCCAATCAATCACATTAAACCATCCAATCATCATAATTATCTCAACCACAAATTTGAAGAGATTTTTGTTGACTGCTTGTCAGTAGTCTTCGGCTTGCCGATTGCTTAGTTCGACCTGCCGAAGGTTTGAGGTCCGGCCTACAGATTCTATTCATCGGCTTGCCGTTCCATGAGGATCATTTCGGCTTGCTGAACTACCTTACACAACAAAGTTTAACAAAACATTAATTATTGCAAAAATTATCATAAAACATACAACGTAATTAACATGAACACTTTGAGCACATCAATTCCACATGGTCGTCACCTGTCATAACACTTAAAATAAAATAGTCAGTGACAATAATATCATAAATCAATAAGGAAATTACTTAACGTCATCACTAACTTGACATAATCCGTTACATAAAAATCGATGGGCGTTACACACAGATCCCTTCCTGATTAATATATGCCATCTAGGACCTATATGATCAAGCATATATTAATAATTGTTTCTTTGGCCATTAATTTTATTAACAAAGCTCCGAGGGGAGGTTAATAATAAATTTAACATGAGTATATAACCATCATTTCAATATTTTATCCATGATTTATAATTACCACCTAGCAGTGTGTAACGATAAATCATGCTAAAATATCTTATCCTCTCGAAGTTCCAACCCGGTACATGATAAAGTCTCTTTCTAGGGGTTGAAACCACCATGTGCTACCTATGGACCAATGATGGAGGCCGTAGGTCCTCTCTTAGAAAACCTTCTCCCACTCAATCTTTTGAAATCAAGGTTTTATTTTATAAACATGCATGAACAATTTTTAAGGACCGGCACTCCCTGTTCTATATGACATGTTATCAACATAAATGGCAAACCATATTAGAATGCAGACAAGTAAAGCAATCATGCAAAGTTACAAGCAAAATAATAATAAATAGCTATAATATTATAGTCCTACCTTGGAGATAAGAAAATAAAGATTACAAGAGATAAATCAAAACATATTATTGATTCTTCATCTTTGAATCTTCAAATTGCATCATTCTTCATGTATTATCAATCTTCAAGTCTTCAATCCCGTATAGATCAAATACTCCACATTTTAGTCATATCCAAATTTAATGTTTTTTTGAATTCTCCCAAAAATAAAATCAACACTACAGCAAAAAAGCACCTTTTTTTAAAATTCATAGCTCTCTGCCGGCATGCCGATCTGCACAATTGACCTACCGAACTCAAAAGTTTGGCCTGTTGCTAGAGCCCCCAGAATTCTATCCCATGGGTGGCCTACCAATCCTAGAGGTTTGGATTGCTGGTTTGCAACCATCGGCTTGCCGACCATAAGGGTTCAGCCTACCAATCGAGCAGAAATCACCTTTTTTTAGAAAATACACTTTTTATGCAGTTTTTTCAATTTTATTTTCAATAATTCAAAAACATGAAATTTGAGACTCAAGAAATACCTATGGAACACAATTATCCATCCTCTAGATCCATCTTTTAGACTTGTCTTCTCTGAATGAATTTTTAATTACATAATTCTTACAAATTTAAAATAAATAATAAGTCATAAATGGAGATGATAGTCCACCATCTAATTATATGAAAAACCTAGATACACATTCTAACCTCTAAAAAACCATAACCGATATTAATTAATTAATTAATTAATAATTAAATAATACTTAAATTAACGTAAATATATAGAAACTCTAAAGTGCCAACTCTCTAAAAAAATAATTCAAGCATAGGAGAGATCAACATCACATAATTTATACTTATAGCATGATCATAAACTCGCAAATTTATATAAAAACCTAGCTCCAATACCAATTGTCGGGAAAATGTACACAATGGAAATCAAAAATTTTTTATACCAAAGTATTTTTCAAGACACAAGTTTGACACGCTATATGCATAAATTAACCATATCTTACCAACCTTATTCGCTAAAGAGCTTTCGTAATTTGCGAAGAGTAGGGCATTTTAGAAGAGCCTCGACTAGCCGATTTTCTTTGCTATTCTCTATCCACGATTGGAATGCATGTGGGGGCACAATGTATAGCTTTTCCCTAGTGACTCTCTTTCTAACCAATTGAGAAATACCCAAAACTAGCACTCGTGATTTGTGAACAATAGCTCTTTAGGGGAGTTTTAGAGATTCATAGTATAGAGTGCTTACTCTTTATCTCTCAACTAATCTAAATAACTTATGAGTCTCACTCCCCATTTACAGAGTTCATCCCTAGGTTGATAATTATCAAAAATTTGAATCCAGATCAATATTTGATAAAAATGCGAAAAATGCGTAATCAGATTATCATTCAGTCGGCAGGCTGAACTGGAAGATCGGCTTGCCAAACTAACAATAAATGATATTTACGAATCTTTTATTTTCCCACTTGAGATTCTCAAGATAAAGCCTCAGTTTTAATTCAAATAAACCAATTGTGAAGTTATCTGATCAAAACAACTTATCTAGATAATCTCTAAAAAAATAAATATTCTAGATAATTCAACAAGTTTATCTTGAATTTAATTTTTACAAAATTAATTTAACCGATAAAAAAACATGAATTATCTGATCCTATTAAATTTCTATCAATCTGATAATTTAACATAAGTCACCAATTTGTTGGAAAAGCTAGTCGTATCATTACAGAATTTATTATGAGTTAGAAAAGGAGACCTAAGTGTAACACCCCTTACGGGCGCCATAGGAGATGTTACTTTTACTGTTAAACTTAATAATTATCGAGAAGATGTTTGAAACAATCAACAACACTCAGAGAAATATCCCAAGAACACATGCATAACTTTAAATTTTTAACTACTTACCAGACTTGCTTCTTACACCTTGGTTAGCCCGACGGAGCACCGAAGGCATTCGGCTAACCGAGCACCTACAGAAGACTTAGTTTACAAAAACAAATATTTAACAAATACAAACTTACAGATATAACACAAGCACTCTTAGCTTTTAATCAAACAACTAATTAAGACTAATTACAAAGAAACAAACTATATAGCGTATTCTTTAATAAATAACCTAAGAAATTAAAAATCTAAAATACAAATTATATTCG
Source organism: Artocarpus hirsutus (assembly GCA_946598075.1). Taxonomy (NCBI): domain Eukaryota; kingdom Viridiplantae; phylum Streptophyta; class Magnoliopsida; order Rosales; family Moraceae; genus Artocarpus; species Artocarpus hirsutus. Next base: position 11,978 of record CAMOHE010048871.1, on the reverse strand, counting down.
ATAAAAGCTCAAAAAATATCACAAATAAAACTGAGTCACAAGCAAATAAAAATGTGAAACATAATATATTAAATTTTGTTTGAGTTTAAATTCCTTTCATGACATTACTCTGTCTCGAATCCAACACTCCTTGCACACACTCCTGCCTTTGTCCTCCATCCTAGTCGACCTACATCTTATTCTTATCTACAACATGATATAAACTAAGTAAGCATAAGCCTAGTAAGTACACTTTCCTATCTCACAACATAAAACTCACAATATAAAACATTTCATAAAAACCATTACATAAAATCGTAATCATAATCAAAGTAGTGCATGAGGCACAAGTTTGTATAGAACATATCTTTTCATTTAAACTTCCATATCAAAACATCATTCATTTTATTTTTGGGGGCCCAAGTGTTGCACCATAAATATAAATATCATAGGCGCACCGTCATGAGACGAGTGGGGTAGCTAGTGTTAAACCAAACATGACAAGTCCAACCTTTGGGACACTACAAACATAAACATAAACATAGGGTTTGCAACACTTAATTAAGTGATACATATATATATATATAGATATACTTTTAACAAACCTCGTCATGGAAACATTCATTAAACTTTCTTATTACAGCAAGAGTTTTCATGAGAAAACAACATGTAAAAACAACTTAAAAATTATCACAAAACATATTCTCAAAAATTTTTCGTAAACTTTTATCATGTTGTAGGTAAGAATGTACTTAGTTGTTTCGCTTAATCACTAAACCTTAACTTGGGTACGTTGCTATAGTTCTCGGTGTGCTCGTCTTTTGGAGTGTTCATGTCAATCATTCATATAATACATAAAATTAATATTTCTCTTCATGATATCATTTAATACCATATTACATCATTATATATTGTTCTTAATAGAACAAAGCATCTTTGAGTCACAAACATGCACTTAAGGTCAAGAAACATAAAGATAGAAAACTTGATCTATAATGACTTGGAGAAATTAATCTCAACTTATAAGCATGAATAAAGTGTAAAAATTATTCCATGACATAGCTACCATATATAAACATCACTCAAATTTTCCTCTCTTGAAAATATTAATCCAAAACATCTTTTTTTCAATTTTTAAGACATTCAAGTAAATTTGCCAATAATAAAAACTATCTGACCTTTAAGGATTCATAACGCTATATCGTTCAATTCACATGCAATTAGAGCATGAAAATTTGTAGTAATAAAGTTACCATATATATAATGCTTAGATTTTTCTCTAACCATAAAAATTCTATTAGATAAAGAAAATAAGTCATTCAATTCATAACACAAAATCTACCATCAACACAAAACAGTGAGCAACCCTAACAAATATTCATATAATACATTATCTATATCATAAAATAATTTCATAAAAATCTTACATGTAATAAACACCTAAAACTATAACATATCCAAAAATTAGCTTCAAATAAATTTTCAACAATTCAAAACAAGCATTAGAATTAAGAGACAAAATAAACCTTAAATACCTAAAGCAGTGAGCAACACACGATCATCATATTCAAATAGTTAAAATAAAATCACTTTGACCTTAAAATTTTTATGACAACCTATAAACATCTTATACTATCATTGAACATCACCTTGTCATGCAATAACATCAAGAAACATAAAATCACAATTTATGAACCTAGGGCATAATTCCTAAAAGTAGGTAAAATGACCTTTATTTACTTAAAAATTTATAATAATTTCATCTTAACTTCAAATCAGCTAAATATAGTGGCATTAGAAACTAGACTCAAAAACAATGGATTTGATATATTATATGCATATTTTGACAATAATTTAGTAAAGAGAAAGTCCTTGAAATTTATTCTAAATTTTGGGTCTATGTAAAACTGCGTAGCTTTTAGGGTTAAATTTGAAAAATCATAACTATTTAAAGAAAACTCTAATTCAAGCGTTTCAAAAGCCAAAAGAAAGCTCAAGATGTCTTGTATTTTACAAAAATATAAGAAAAATATAAAAAGATCAATACAGAATCAAAAATTACTGAAACACAGCAGTTGTCAGGTGTTTATATAAAAAGTAGGCATAAGGCATAAGGCATAAAAAAATTCAATACCAATCCATAACCCAATAAAACCTCAATTAAAATTATAAACACATAATTAACTTGATACTAATTGATAATAAAATATATCCATAAAGATCTACATAACAAAAATATGAAAATCTATGATATCTTCAATCTAAAGTTTAATAAGATGTTAATCAAAACAGCCAAATTATCAATTCTTTTCAATCACCAATTGACATGAAATACATTCAAAACCATGAAAAATTTAAAACATACGTTTAATTCTTATATTTTCATCAACAAAGGTGAATACTTGCATACAAAATCTCTAAAAATAATTCCTTCTACTTTGGCTTAAAAGAAAATAAGAGCAATGAATTATTTGAGAGAGAAAATCTTGAAGAAAATAAAATTCTAAACTAATGGCATGTGAGGTTTGGTTTAGGGAAGAAAAGAGAGCATAAAAGCATGGATAAATATGAGAAAAGATGGAGGCAAGAACAAAGAATATGAATAATATGTGTGCTTGAAGTCACGTATTTCTAGGTATAAGAAACCCTAGTCCTAATCTAATTAGGTTTCCCCTTTTTAAATAAGTGTAATCCTAATCTAATTAGATTTATAGCAAGAGTTTGCATGAACATATCTCACATTTGCGTTCGGTTTTGATGTGCTTAGAAAGGAAAAGTTATATGCTAACCTCAAAAAGTATACTTTTTGCACCGATAAGCTTGTTTTCCTTGGTTTTGTTGTGAGTGCTAAAGGTATCGAGGTTGATGAAGTGAAGATCAAAGCCATCCAAGATTGGCTGACCCCCTCCAGTATAGGTGATGTTAGGAGTTTTCATGGACTTTCTAGTTTTTACAAGAGGTTTGTGAAAGATTTTAGCCCTATCATTGCACCGCTTACCCAAGTTATCAAAAAGAACGTTGCATACAAATGGGGTGAAGAACAAGATAAGGTGTTTTAGCTCATTAAACATATGCTTACTCATGCTCCTTTACTTGCTTTACCTAATTTTTCTAAAATGTTCAAAATTGAATGTGAAGCTTCTGGTATAGGTATAGGCGCTATTCTTATGCAGGATGGAAGACCACTTATGTACTTTAGCAAGAAGTTAAGCAGGGCTGCACTTAACTGCCCCACTTATGACAAAGAGTTGTACATATTGGTTCGAGCTTTTGAGACATGGTAGCACTACTTGTGGCCAAAGGAGTTTGTGATTTGTACGGATCATGAATCCTTGAAGCATTTGAAAGTTCAACACAAGCTGAACAAGAGACATGCTCGATGGGTTGAATCATTGAGACCTTTTCCTATGTCATTCGGTATAAACAAGGTAAGAAAAATATGGTTGCGGATGCACTTTCACACAGGTATGCCTTAATCTCTACTCTTGATGCTAAGTTTCTTGTTTTTGAGCACATTAAGGAACTTTATCTTGATGATCACGACTTTGGGGAGATTTATAAAGCTTGTGAAAAATCTACAGAGGGTAAGTTCTATAGGCATGAGGGCTTCTTATTTAGAGAAAATAAGTTGTGTGTGCCTAATTGTTCATTGAGAGACTTGTTAGTTAGAGAATCCCATGGTGGAGGGTTAATGGGACACTTTGGAGTCACAAAAACTCTATCTATTTTGTTGGAGCACTTGTATTGGCCACACATGAAATGAGATGTTGAGAGAATTGGTGGCAGATGTGTCACCTGTAGGCAAGCTAAATTGAGGATTCAACCGAATGGTCTTTACACACCCTTACCTATTCCTAGTTCACCTTGGATTGATATTTCAATGGACTTTGCTTTAGGTTTACCTAGGAGTAGGCATGGAAGGGATTCAATCTCTGTGGTTGTAGATCATTTTTCTAAGATGGCACATTTTATCCCTTGTCATAAAATTAATGATGCTTCTCATGTTCCAGATTTTTTCTTTAGGGGAGATTGTGTGGTTACATGGTATGCCTAGGACAATTGTTTCAGATTGGGATGCTAAGTTCTTAAGCTGCTTTTGGAAGACACTATGGGGAAAACTAGGAACAAAACTTTTGTTTTCTACTACTTGTCATCCTTAAACTAATGGTCAAACATAAATAGTTAATAGGACTTTATCCACTTTGTTGAGAGCTATCATAAGCAAGAACATTAAGACCTGGGAGGATTGTTTACCACATGTCAAGTTTGCTTATAATAATACCATTCATTTTGCTACTAAGTTTTCACCGTTTGAAATTGTTTATGGGTTTAATCCTTTAACTCCTTTGGATTTAATACCTTCACGTATTTCTAAGCATGTGAAATTAGATGGTCAAGAAAAGGTAGAATTTGTGAAGCAACTCCATGAGAGGGCATGATTCAACATTGAGGGGAGAACCAAACAATACATCAAGCAAGCTAACAAGGGATGTCACCAACTGGTTTTTGAGCCTAGTGATTAGGTGTGGTTACACATGAGGAAAGAACGATTTCCAGCACATAGACATTTTAAGTTGTTACCCCAAGGAGATGGTCCTTTTCAAGTGCTAGAATGGATCAATGACGATGCCTATAGACTTGACTTACCAAGTGAGTACAATGTTAACTTTCAATGTTTTTGACTTTAGTCCTTTTGATGTAGGTTTTTATTTGAGGACAAATCCTTCTCAAAAGGGGAGGAATGATGAGGACATCAAGGCTGCAAGGAATTTTTACGATCCGGTTCAAGTTCTAGTTGGTCCAGTGACGAGGGCTTAAGCTAAATATTTGAAGAATAGCTAAATAACTTGGTAAGGAGAATTCTACAACAAGGAGAGAGTGTGTTCACTACTAAGGGTAAACAAAGGCTGGTTTTACTTATCAAAGTTGATCTAGAAGGGAGCTAATCAGCCAAAGATGCACATTGAGTCGTTGTATGGCCAACTTGCATGTCCATTCCGTACACCTACACTTGTAGGAGTGGTGTGTCTAGCAAAAAATCAAGATTCAAGATTCAAGATTTGAATTCTTAGTAATCTTATTTTAGTTTAAGTTTTAGTTTCACAATTTCAAATTTAGAATCTCTGTTTAGACTTTATTATAAGCATGAATAGCAGGAATGAATCATGAGTTAAATTTGAATCCATCCTAGGGCTTTATTTAGGCATTTCTTTCATTAAGGGTAGATTAGGAATTTTACATTTAAAGTAAACCCTATTGTGAATTTTGGCCATATAAGGCCATCTTTTAGCCTTTGTAATTCAGTTTTAATGTTCATTCATATTGAAAGTTATTCTTCTTAAGTTCTTGAAGAAACTTTTCAGAACTTATCAAGAATTCCTTGTGGCGTTTGATTGACTTATCAAACGGACTTTCCATACCCGTTTGTGGCATCTACACCATACCAAAGTTCTTGCTTTGTTAAGTAATGGGTCGCGGTTTCTACTCAACTTGAGAGGTCTTGGGGTTCAAAACTTCCAAATTTGGTGTCGGGTTATGAAGAAAATGACTTGCTTTACATTAGGAAAATTTTTGAAAGAAAGAGAAATTGATTCCTTAAAATGATTGGATCTATTTATGGACTTTTTCTTAAACGATGATTAATTTTCTACTTAATTTCTAACCATTCATAAAAGTTTTTCATAGACAACGAAGTGAAAAAAAAAATTTAGTCTTCCCATACTTAAAGTTGGCACCATTTTGATGAAGGAAATGAAGAAATTTGCTCATAAATGTTTACTTTTTAAACTTAGGCTTTTGACCTATCAAGGTCACTTTTTGTCATTTTTTTCAGACCATTTTACCCTAAAGATCCCTTGATTTAAGGAAAGTAGTTGAAATTTTGTCTGCTTGAGGGAGACTTGCTAGCTATCAAGAAATTTCGATATTGTTGGGATTGTCCAACACAGTCGAATACCAATGTTGATATAAGTTATTACTAATAAACTTTAAATCACGTAATAATATTAAACTATTTTTTATTTAAAAATCATTCCTAGACTGCCTAAACCTAAAATTGATATTTTTCTATACCCTACCTCTATATTATCACATTTTTACGGTGTCAATTTTTGAACTCGGATAACATTTTTAACCAAAAATATTACTAGTGTAATTTTAATTTTTAACTAATTGGAAATTAAGGATCTATTTGGTGATAGAGTGTTTCTCGATTCACTACTAACACTATATTGTACTTGAACATTTTTTTTATAATTTAAAATCTCAAGTTATCTACAAATTGAAATTTCTTCCACTTTAATTCGTGGTGGAAGTTATCAACCGAATTATTTGATCACGAAAGTTAATAAAATTAACTTAAATATTTTATAGAATTTTAGAATATTTATATTAATTCCACAAATTCTTCTTAATTACATTATTTAATTCTAGGATTTTCTCGGTCATTACAACTAGTTGTATTGATTATGAATAGTAAGTATTACAATGATGAGATACTGGAACATAAGGCAAATATAATCAGGAAGGTAAAAAGGAATTTGTTTTTAAGCCAATTATGGACATTCTATGGTGATCTTACATATTATGTTATGTCATAGACAATTCATTTATTGAAGTTTTGTAATTTATATATAGTTCGAGAGTGCAACTCTAAGATTTTAGTGAAATAGCTTTGAAGTATAGATGTCGAGGATATGTTATTTCATAATTATAGGAGTGCAAACTATATATATCCATTGGGTCCCTTTTACTAGCTCACATATTATCCTATAATGATACGACATGTTTTTCTAACAAATTGGTGTGTAACACCCAAAAATTTAATTAAGTACGATTAGTGTGTGAATGGTAAATTAGTATGCCTTATTATAATTTAAACTTAATTTAATTATTTAATTATATTGTGGTATTTTTAAATTAATTTAACTTTTAATTATTTTTATTTGTTATTTTAAATTTTGAAACAAAACAAATTGTCAAATGTCAAACATGTCCCATTTTGAAAACCATAGGCTGGACATGGTTTTGTAATTGAAAACCACCTACTTCTCCTCTATTTATTTCCTTCCCCTCTTTCTTTTTCCCTTACTCTCTCTTTTACTCTCTGCTCTCTCTTTCTTTCCTTCTCCCTCTCTCACGCTGCCTCTCTTTCTCTCTTTCCTCTTAATTTTGTTCCAAAAACTTGAGCTCAAGCTTTGATCTTTAGCTGGATTGGAAGCCTAGGAACACAATTGGACCTCCATAAAGTCAATTAAAAGCTCAAATTCGAGGTTATTTTACTTTTATTCTTGAAATTTCAAACTTTTCCCTAATTCTTCAATTTTCTTTGTATGTTGAATCTGAGTTTTTTTTAGCTTAGAAGACCTCTAATCTAGGTTTGTAGGACCTAAAACATCACGAATCTAAGCTCGATTAGACAAAAATTAAGTTAAATCAAGTTTTTTCCTTTTTTTTTTATTTTCAGATTTAATTGAAAATTTCCATGTAAAAACTTGTTTAAAAGTGTTTAAAAGTATACTAATATGTTTTTCTATCATTTATGAACATTAGCCATGCTTGAGAACTAAGAAAACAGGTTGCAAATGAGATTTCAAGCTTGGAGAGGCTGAGACTTGAAATTTGAAATTTTCTAGATTTTGCCAGTTCTACAGGCTGATCATGAGCATCGATTGGCTGGACTCATCTTGTCGAGAGCCCGGTTTTGTACTGTCTATAGGTTGAACTATGAAATTGTGGCAGGCTAGTCCAAGAAGTTCGACAAGCCGATTGGGCTTTGTAAAATTTGTTGTTTTCACCTGTTTTCACTATTTAAAACCTAGATAAAGACTTTAACCTTGTGAAATGGTTTTGCAACGTTAAAGGCATACTAAGGCACCATAAGATAGCATAGTAACATAGAATACTCTAAGGTAGACATTGAGGAGCTTAGGTTATCTTTAAGGTTGTTCGTGGTTCCATGTAGCTAATGATAGCGGGTCGGGACTATGGTGTTGAGCTTCGATACAGGATATCAAGGTAGGACTCAAAACCACCTTCTTTGGTAGCCACGTTTTAAAAAGAGTTTTGGCCACAAAGTGATTTCTTTCAAAATGTTTTCAAGAAATGATGGAGATAAATTTATTAGTTATTTTCATTAACTATTGAATATTGAAATGATCATAATAAACAGAATAATAAATGTAAGTGAGAATACCTAGTAATATAAGAATTGAATAATGATACATATTAAGGCATGATGCCATACTCAGAGATCCGGTTGTGTAGAGAAGACCATAGGGGCAGGTCCCAAAACCCAACTGGGCCACTATAGTGGTATTACTAATGGTTTGCTCAAGAAAGGAATAATAAGATTATTTATGCATGAAGAATGAATTTAATAAATTTTATTTGTTTATTTACAGTATTTTATAATTCATATGCAAATGTTAGATTCATATGCAAATGTTTTTCAAAACTTAGTCCTTCTAAGCCTTCCGCTCATATTTTTATTTGTTTTAAAATTTCTCCCCTCTCTAGGTGGAACTTAGCTTAGGGCCGATTGGGACATTTTTGGTCGGGCACGTGAGCTGTAGGGACCTTTTTTAGATTTTTTGCTTAGCTAAATCCAGGCATTTAATATTTTATTCATATTTCTGTAGTCCTAGACTGTGGTTGTAAATTATTCTATTATCGATACTATGTGCATGCACTAATGTGGATTCGGTGGGGTCCAACTCGCATTTAACTATTCTTCTTATTCTATTATATCTCATCTGCTTTAATTTAGAGATATTTGTTTTAAAAAGTTATGAATTGCCACGTTTTCAAGTAACTCAAAATTTGATTAGCGATTTTAAATCAAAATATTGGTTTAATTAACTTAATTGGTCTACCATGTCACTACCCGGTTTAGTGTATGTGACATGGTAACTTATGTTAATTCTTAGATTGGCTTAAATTCGGATGAATTGGATTTAATAATTCATGTTAGTTTAGTAGTTGAATTAATTTGATGAATTAATTTAAAATACACACATTGAATTGTTTGACTATATTTTATTTGAATGGGATTATCTATATATGACTATTTTAATTAGATAACTTCTATATTAGGTTATTTGAATTAAAATTGAGGCCTTATAAAGGATACCCATGTCAAATAAATTAGTATTTATCTAATCGACTGATAACTGGTTGATTGTTTAACTCTCAAAAATCTAAAAAAAATATGGTAGGGGTGTGCCACATCAGCCTGATTGACCGCCCTTATGAGGTTAGTGATCGTGGCTCACACGTTTTTGTGATGAGATTTGATCGATACTCCAATTTTAAGCCTAATCAAACAAAAATAAGTCCTCATCTGACCCTAAAAAAAGAAAATATATTTTTATTATCTCTTAGATCACTTGATTAATTTATAGGAGAGTATTTTGTTGAAAAAACTCTAAAACTTTCATAGGGCTACTGTTAAACATCACGAACCTTAGCTCTTGGTCTTCTCGTATAGTTGGAAGCAGTTCTTAGACCACTTAAGAAATTTAGAGGTGAGTGTTTTGCTAAAAAAACTCTAAAACTCGAATTCTTTTGTTGTAGTTTTGAGAAAAATTATTCTATCAGACGTGTGGCTTCCGGTCTATAAGAGGTATAAAGATCTAAGATTAATTTATACACAGCATGTCTAATTTATTTTTGAAAAAAGGTTTTGATAAAAAATTTTAAAATCTATTGCATACTTGTTTTTTAATAATTGGTATCAAAGCCATAGTTTTATAGAGTTTTTACGGGTTTTGTGATAATACTATGTAGGTATATTATGTGATCTTAATCTCTATTATGCATAAATTGAATTTTTTAGAAAGTTAGCATTCTAGGATTTCTATATATTTATATGTTGTCAGGAGATTATATGGTGAATATCTATTGAGTAACTATTGTAAATTAACAGAATTAATTATTATTTTTAATTAATTAATTTTTTCGGTTATGGTTTCTTAAAGGATAGAATGTGTATGTAGGTTTTTCATGTAATTAAATGATGGTCAATTATCACCAACTAAGAGTTATTTTATTTCATTTCAATTGTAAATTTACATCAAAATAATTATTTGAAGAGAAGACAGATCTAGAAGATGGAGATGATTGCTAGTCATAAAATTTTCTATATTTATAAAATTTTTCATGATTTTTTTGAATCATTATTAAAAATAAAAGCTTGAAAAATAATTGAGAAAATTATTCTCGGGTCTAGATCTATAACAGGCTAGTAGATCGCTCCTTGGATAATCCGATTAATCGACGATAACCTCACAGCCATCTATTGGACGAAGCCGGACTACTGGCCCCTGTTATAGGCAGTCAACTGCTCGATGTCAAAGTAAATTTTTTTATTATTTCTAAATTTTTTTTAAAAGACAATTTTGAGAAAAAACTTTGGAAATTTTATGACAACCAGAAAACAAAAATATTGAAGGTAGAGTACAATGAGAAGATACAAGATGAAGAATCAATAAAATATTTCGATTAAAATATTTTGTAATCTTTATTTGCTTTTCTCTAAGGTGGAACCATAATATTACATTTATTTATTATATTGCTTGTAGCTTTGCTTATTGTGTTGCCTATTTGTTTTATAATATGTTTTGCTATGTATGTCGATAAAATGTCATGTAGAATATGGAGTACCACTTATTAAAAATTGTTCATACATGTTAACATAAAACCTTGTTTTTCAAAATGTTGAATAGGAGAAGCTTTTTGAAGAGAGGGCCTAAAACCTCCATTGTTGGTCTGTAGTAATAGGTGATGGTTTTGACTCCTAGAAAGGGATGCATTATGTATCGGGTTGGATCTCCGAAAGAATAATTTTCTTTAGCATGTTTTATTGTTGTTCACCCTTATGTGACAATTATAAATCATGGATAAAGTAGTTGAAACAATGATTAAACACTTAAGATTATTTTTATTATTAACCACTCGAAGGAGCATTCTTAATAAAATTAATGGCAAAAAAATGATTACTAGTATATGCTAGGCCTAGACAATCTTAGATGGTATATACTAATCGGATGGGATCCATGTGTAACGCCCCCTTTCCGGATGTCATAGATGTCATTACATTCATTCTTTAAAATATTAATTGGAGCAAACTATTATAATTAATAACATGCATTTGAAATCATAGTTTGGAAAAGCATTCCCAGGATCCATACTTATTTTATTTTTTTTTATTTTTTATTTTTTATTTTTACAATTCCGAAGAAGTTATATTACTTATTTATAGCAGTTCGCTTTTCCATAGACATTATATAAATAGTTTGCTAATATCATTGAAAATTAAATTAACCTTTGAAAACAAAAATAAAATTCTTTGAACATAATTCGGCCGGCAGGCCGAACTTTTAATTTCGGTAGGCCGAACTCAATTGGCAGGCCGGAAGTCACCCATAGGCAGGCCGTCTGAGGCTTTGCAAAATGGGGTTTTAAAATCAACAAGATCAGCAGGCCAATACATGGCAGCCGGCAGGCCAATCAAAATTATTCGGCAGTCCGACCAGTATGGTCGGCAGGCCAAACAAAAGAAAATTTTGATTTAAAAATAAGTTTTAAAGCTTCAAATGCGAAAGAAAATTTATAAAAATATATTAAACAAACATTCACAAAATTTATAAAACTTATCCTTAAATTATAAACATACTCAAATTGAAAATCATAAATTATTTCTTTAAAAATCTCTTTCCTTGACGTTCTTCCATTTACAAATCATCTTCCTTAGCTCACACGCCTGTCAGTGTCCTCCGCCTACTCCATAACTTTCTTACCCTTATCTGCAACATGATGAAAAACTTGAATAAGCTAATGCTTAGTAAGTACATTATAATTCTCACAACTTGAAACATTTCATGAACATCATCATCATCATCATCATCATAATAGTGCAATAGGCACATTTTCATAAGAACATATCTTTCATTACATCAACCATATTAAAACTTATTCATTTTATCTTAAGGGGCCCAAGT
>CAMOHE010048870.1:0-30950 GCA_946598075.1 Artocarpus hirsutus | reverse complement strand
GAATTACGAAGCTCGTATAGCTAAGTCTCCATGACATATCATAGTGTATCGTATCCCCATAGGATTATCCATAATCGGCTTAAGGACAAGTTCTGTCTTACCTTCCCGATTATTTTTATCTTACGTTCCATTATCTCACCATTGGAAAGCTTACCATCCAAAAACAGTATACCATTCGGTTACACCTATGTATCCAAATGGTTGAGCGCTCTAGTTTTTCAATTACAGGATAACGCATATAAGAGGATATCTCTACTCCTAAAGAGGAGCTATGGATTCCATATCTATGAATAACAGGTCTACGTCATCAAGAGTCATGCCTCCAACGTACCGACATGCATACCACTATTAAGATGTAGGTGTCACCCTTTGGCACATCAAAAGACACAAGTCAAGACAACGGGCCCACTAGTCATCTCAGGATTAAGATGCAATACAAATGATTGTCTAAAGTGAATTGATTTGCCAAGACAAAATTATTAATCCAAATCAATTAACTTTATGTCCCGATCCAACACATCGTCACCTATGACAACGTGCCAATGTTTCTATTCACGGAGTCCACCTCCGATGGTCAAGACAAACCATCTCCCAATAGGGATATAGACAACATAACAATCTTTACATGAATAAAGCACCCAGCTTTATTCCCTCGATTACAGATCTTATGATTTAGACTGTCACCTTAAGAATCGTGTCTTCCGCATAATCTGTCCATCATATGCCCAATTCTTAAAGGTTTAGACCGATAGTTTTAGACTATTGTTTGCTTATCATACATTCAACAAATATGAACGTAAAGAGGACAATATTTGGTATATAAATAATAAATTCTTTATTGATAAAAATGTCTTCAAAAACTCATTACATTTTTACTCCATTAGGGCATACACGTCTAACAGTCCTTGCTAATGATTTTCTTTCAAACCATTGGTTGTAGCGCCATATATTTTTGCTAGGACCTATACTCCACACGTCGTCCATCTTGATGTGCTAGTTTTAATGATCACATGACCCAGGTGTTGTTTGGTTCACTTTAGAAGTAGGCACCACAAACAGCTTTTTGCAATTTGAAGGTTCTTGGGACTATGCTTTGCGTTGGGCATTGATAAGCCAATTAAAACCATACTAGCATATTGGTGTCCTTGTTAATGTTCTAAGTCTGGAAGCTTGTTATGACAAAATGCTTGTTCGTACTTTGGGAAAATGTCTTGATGTCATCATCTCTCGTGGTAATCCATTGATGAAGACTTTGTTCTTTCATTCTGCATGTATCCTAGCCGTGGCTTGCTTTGTTCTCTTGGAAAAGTGTGGGGTATTATTCATCCACCTATAGCATTGACTTTTCGTGGAGATCCATTCACATGCTGCATAAGTGATGACTTTGGTCATGGGTTAGTAATCAAGCTATAAAAGACTTGCAGCTTCTTTTCTCCTTGGAACGGAGCGGCCTTGTACGTAGCTCCATAGTTGGTATATAATGAAGGGGTGAAAGGTAAAATAACATAAGAAGTTTTGAGGGAGAAAGGATGAAATAAAAATTTAAAATAAATAAAATAATAATAATAATAATAATCAAAAGTAAGTCTTGAAGAGAAACAACGGAAGTTCTGGCAATGACTTCCTTTTCTTCTCCTCTCTCTTTTTTTTTTTATACTAGTTAAGAATGTTATTTTAAAATTGACAAGATTAATTAATGTTAGACATGTATGCCCTAAGGAGCAAAATTAATTCAAGATAAACTTGTTGAATTATCAAGATTAGATAATCCATGTCTATTTTTTGGTTGGATTAATTTTGAATAAATCAATTCAAGATAAACTTGTTGAATTATCATGAATATTTATTTTCCTAGAGATTATCTAGATATGATTGTTTTAATCAGATAACTTCTCTATTAGGTTATTTGAATTAAAACCGAGGCTCTATCCCAAGAATCTTGGGTGGGAAACAAAGATTCATAGGAATAAAAAATTGTAAGTTCGGTAGACCAATCTGCTAGTTCAGCTTACTGACTGAGTGATAAATAGATCACGTGTTTTCACACGGATTTTATTTGATATTGATTCTGATTCAAATTTTCAACGTTTTATCTGATAAGGACTAACCCCTAGGCCTAACCTCTATAAAGAGGGAGTGAGACTCATAAGTTATTTAGATCAATTGAGAGATTAAGAGTGAGACTCTGCTGGTGAGACTTTAAAAACTCCCTCTAAGTTATTGTTCACACATCACGAACTATAGCTTTAGGTTTTTCTCAATTGGTTGGAAGGAGAGTCGCCTGGTGGAAGAGCTATACAAGTGTATCCACACGCATAGCTGTTGTGGATAGAGAATAGCAAAAAAGGCAAGTTGGTTGAAGTCCTTCTATAAAGTCCTTTCTCTTCATTGATTGCAAAAGCTTTTCAGCAAATAAGGTTAGTAAGATATGGTTAATTTATGTAGATAGCATGTCAAGATATGGTTAATTTATGTAGATAGCATGTCAAACTTGTGTTTTAGAAAATACTAGCATAAAAAATTTTAAAATTCCACTGCGTACTATTTTTCCAACAATTAATCCTTTTCAAAGTCCAAGAAAGTTTCTATGGAACCTCTGGATCCTCTATCTAATGGTCATCCAATTACTTTTGTAGCTGTAACTCCAAAAATTATCGCCCTAATTCATACTTTAGAGTGTCAATCATCTCGAAGCATCGGTTCAAGCGTCCACACGATTCTATACATTGTCTAGCAAAAATAGGAAGTCGGTACTTATTGCTACTTCCCATGATTTGATGTGACATGATAACTACGCTTGGTGTTGGGCATTGAGAGGTCGCATAAAATCGTCCTTGGCATGTCAATAACCTAGTTGTTGTTATTCGAAATGCCTGCACCTATTACTTATCATAACTTGATTTTAACATTTAATTAACTTAACTTACTTGGACTGTGGCGAAGTTAGTACATGACAACGTCAAGTAGGATGGTAAGATACCGGCTTTGATACCAACTGTAATGAACCTAATTAAGTGGCCATTACTTAACATAAATATATTCGTAAACTTAAACTTAACTTATCATAAAGTACAAAAATTTGGAATAAATTTTTTTCCTAACATGAAATCGTAATATTGAATTCTTAACATATTTCCTTAAAAGGAATAATAAACATTTCTCGAAACTTAATTCCATAATCTAAAATAATGATATTAAATCTTCAAATGTGCTAATAATGTAAAAATAGTTATTACGTCTTAACATAATCATAACTTTCTAAAACTTAATTCATTGCATTCTTCATACCTTAATTTCCTTAAAGCATAAAAATAGTAATAATTCTTTAAAACTTCTCTTTTAAGCGTAAATGTAATTTTTTAAAGAGTACTTCATTTAGAGCATTCCTTAATTAAATGAAAATGTTCGTAAAATAATGCTAAATTAGGTTTCGTTATAAATATCTAATTTAAATGCCTTCTTAAAACTTTGTTAAGAATTTTCTATATATTTTATTTATAATTTATAAACTTAACACTAACATAATGATTTTGAAACTTAATCTTTTTAAAACTAAAAATAATAATAATTTCTTATAACTTATTCTTTTAAGTCTAACATATTAGTTTTCTTAAAAAATATTCTTTCAAGCTTTCCTAATAAATTAATAAAACCTATTTATTAAAATCCTTGCTTAAATTTAATGTAAAACTCCTATAACGTTTTTAAATTATAAGTTATTTGTAATTTTCTTACCTAAAAATTCATGTGCATTTGTTGCATTTTCTAATGCAACATTTTTAAATCTTAACGTTCTATAGACCAAGGTTGTATAACTACAACCCCTATTTCTAAATACTTGCATACATAATCTTTTTTTCTTTTTTATGCATACATAATTTTGTATAATAAAGACATGCATAATTTCGTAAACTTATAAATGCGAAAATGTTACATTTGCATTAACAGTATCCATTTCCATCTCCACCATTTGTCCGTCATTCAACACTACTCATCAAGTGTCGTTGATAAGTTTTCTTACCTACAACATGAACATACTTAAATGAGCTTTTGCGTAGGAAGTAGGAAATTAGACTCGCAAAACATAATTAAAATCATTTAAATAAAAATATGCATGAACATTTTATGCTCACTTATCAACTTGTTTTATGCTTAATTATTTAAGCTATAACTTATCTTATTAACTTGTGCCAAGTGATCGTACCAGTTGTGTGCGATTCTTGGAAAGTTAGGGTTCGCGAGGTCCTTAATAACACCAAGATCATAACTTATATTTAAGCCTCCCTGTGGGTTGAGAGGTTGGTACGACACTCTTAACTTGTCTTATAAATTTCACTTATCTTATGATGTGTATGCGGTATGACTTATTACTACATAGCAGCACAGTACATGTATCAAGCTTCATACATCGTGAACATGTGTAACCTAAAAGTGAGTAAGCATTATATCAATACTGTATTCATCACTTAACATAATCATACCAGCACATGACATGGCATATCTTGATAATAATAAATTGTAGACATGACATGTCAATACATCTCATCACACATTGTTAATAACAGAACATATCATAACATAATATGGCATAACATATCATTCATAATTTTTACGAAAACGTGTAAAACAATTTATTTAAAATTTTTCATACTATAGGCGAGATTCCTACTAACCTAGACTCTGAGCTGAGTGGGTCCAGTTGTATCTTGTTGTATCTAGAGTATGCGAAGCATCTTGGACAGTGCTCCTCGAGCGACCATGGATAGCTAAAAATGCTTCTTGGAGATCATGCATTGTTGGAGACATCATTCTAAACTTCGTCATTTTAGTTTGAGTCGCCTCAATCCGTGTGTAGCTGGTGCCAAGCGATTTTCAACGGATTAAAATTAGCTCAAATAAAGGGAACCATCACATTCAAGACATCAAAAAAAGTCAGGAGGTGGTCTCAGATCGTCAAACAAAGGTTTGGATCATCAAAACCTAAAGTTGTGTGGGGCGCATGCAGTGGCTTTAATGACCTGATCGAGCTGAAATCTCAGGATCTCCTAATTTTCCCCCTTTTAAGTTTGATACTAGCCTTAATTTCATCCAATTAGACCTCTAACTATGCAAATCAAAGCAACAAAATTTAGGAAAAATGGTAGCTCTGACAGTGTTCCTCCAGCCATATATCGATGGAATTGACTTTAGCATTTTGACCCTTGTGAGATTCTAATCATTTCCCCTTATTTGGTGCCCCTCAGCACCATCCCAATTAATAGAATCAAAGGACTAGAGGTGGCACTTCACGACAGTCTTGGATCTTTGTTTCTCGCCATAGTTTCGAGAAATTGATGCGTAGGAAACCTTCATCATGTTTCTCTTAAGCTTTTGGTGCAATCAATTGGATGCACAGTCACCAGGAATGACAAGATCGAGTTTTTTCACACAGCAATGACAGGCTTTGTCGATCTTTGACAAGTGCCCGTGTGCAGTGCAATTGGGTGAGGCTTTTAACTCGCCTTGGTCCTCTAAACATGATGGTAAGGTATTGACCTCAATGGTGGCTAAAGCTGCGAGATCGCTAAGCTCCACGATGGCTTGACGGTGGCTAGCATGGGACTCTGGCAAGACAGCTTCCTTCGATGAAATTGATGGAGGTGTTTTCTTCCCCATGGAGTCTAAAGCTATTAGGTTGGTGATGTGCTTCACCGTCATCGGTGATGACGAGATCATGTTATGGCACGGTGGTGGAGACGAGGCAACTCTGTCATGTTGCTCCAGCTAAAATTGAGTTGGGAGATTGGTATCTTCTTGTTCTTCTCGTCAATCTGAGTCCATAAACACCAAGATCATGTCGATCGGTGGTCAAACAGAGAATAAATCTCACCCAAAAAAAGTAGGTTTTTTGCAATTTTGCCCAAGGAATGCGAGCTGCTCTAGCGAAGTTATAGGTGGCACGGTACACCATCGAACTCAACTCGCTGAGAGCGTTTAGTTGGTGCGGGGGTGTCGAAAAGAGACATCAAAATCTTGACCAGAGTTTGAGGAGAGAGAAAGTGTAGGGAGAGAAAGTAGAGAGAAAGTGAGAGCTAATTTGATTGGTCCATTTTTCTTTATTTTTTTCTTTTTTATGCCTCAATTTATAGGTAATGTGGCCTCACAGTCTAAACTATGTCATGTCGGCCATATCAAACTTGATTCTTAAGTTTGAAATTTTCATAAACATAACTATACTTTTTAAAACTGTGCTATTCTTATTCTTTAAAAAATACTTCCATAAATTCTAATTCTCTTGTTGTATCATTATTGTATAAAATCTCCATACTGTTATAAAATTATTTTTATAAATTTATCCATACTGTATAGATTTCTTAAATTTGTTCTGATATGATAAACTTTGACACTATTGTCTTTAAAGTCGTTAATTCACTTAATTCACCATATATGTATTTATTTGCTAAAAAAAATATTTTGAATTTAAGAACTTAGATCAAAACGTAAAATTTTATTTCGTGATCAAAATAAGATTTCGTAATCTCTAAAATTTAAAAAACATAAATTAATAATTAGCATTATATTTTTTTATTGTAAATCTCTTCTTTTAACAGCTATACATGTATATATTCCACTTAACATGAGAACAAATTATAAACTTATAATTTTATCATAAAATGATAGTCATAAATTATACAAATTTTTCATAGATTAAATTGACTATCTATAAGTCAATTAAATCCTAATGCTGAGCTTTGTTCAATATGTGTGTGTATATATATATATATATATATTGTAACTTTTAAAACTTAAAATGTTAGCTAAAACATATATTTTTTATTATAAATTTTCATGTTATAAGCTTCAAATTTTATCATAAAAATAATAGTCATAATTTATAATAGTTTATAAATTAAATTGACTATATGTAAGTCAATTTAGTTCAAATTATGAACTTAACACTATTTTAAGCTTTACGATATAAACCAAAATGTTCCTTGTAAAGAGCCATTTATAGGCCCACATCCTACCTATAGATTTTTTTTTTTTTTACTTTTCTTAAACAAATTTTGGATTTGAAAGTAATCCATTTGTGATATAGCACTACCTTAAAGGCTCATCAACGTTTGTGGACTCCATCAACGCTCTTTTTTTCACTATTATTATGACAACTTCTATTATTATTATTATTATTATTATTATTATTGCTACAACAATAATAATAAACATTACATAATTACTAATGTGCATATAACTAACTATACACATATAAAACATTGGAATCCTCAAACTTCCAAGATCCTAATAACTTTCTTGAAATTCTTTTCTTACTTTATGATCTCTTTAAATTTTGAGATTGATCTTAGTAAAAATTGACATAAATCTTGCAACTTAAACTTAGTGCTCACCATTTCCTAAATTATGGTATAGAGCATATTGACTCATACACAGAGTTATTGATCATAAAAGCTTAATTTAGCACACTGGATAATTATTTTAATTATCCAAGTGTACCATCACAATATTCATTTTGTAATCTATTTCATACAAAACTTACATAAGATTGTGTATCTATAGCACAATCTATTTCTAAAGTCTTATAGCTATTAAAGCTCTCAAAACATGCGTGTTAATCGAGAAATTGATAATTGTAAATCATGACTAAGTCACCATTCAAGTTGTGAATTTTCTAGGAATTGTAAAAGATTTCTTGTCTTGAATTGAATTCTTACAAGAATTTGTGTTTATAAATTCCAAACTTGTACTTTCTCATGTATTGCATGGAGTAGTTACAAAAAAATTCTTAATTAACTATACTTATTAATTTTTAGATTTTTTCGATCATTACAAGCATAGTTTTGGAGAATCAAGTGGATTGTGAAAAGCTATTGGAAGGGTTCTTATTCGAGGAATTTCTTAATGATGCCAAATCATAAAACCCATGGGAGAATAACGAACCATATACGACTATCGATTTGACATCATCGATGATCCTACCACATACACCACCAAAAGATCCTTACTTTTCATTGGTACCACCTCCACCATCCATCTTCGATAAGCTTAAGCGAGAATCGAAGTTTTCTTTGCTAGCATGTCAATCAAGATCGAGTCAAGTTGGAGCAACATACCAAATTTTACAGAACCTTGCCAAGTTGAGGGCATTTTCAATCAAAACCCATATATGTTGTTCTATGACACATTCTATAGGCAAAGGCCACTCTTTGATGCTGCTTCTCCACATCAGACAAAGGACACTAAACCAAGAGCTTAATGGGAGGCAACCCAATGTAGGGAAAGCATGCAATACTAGATTTGGTCTTTCTAACACTTCTCTATTTTATTTTTTATTATTTTTGTGCTTTTATTGTTTTATTTGTTTAGGTTGTTTCTCTTTTTTTCTATGCTTAGTCTTATATTAAGGACAATATAAGATATAAGTGTAGGGGGAAGGATTTAGGATCTTTATTTTTATTTTTTGTTAGGTTTTCTTGTCTTAAATATAAACAAAAACTATAAAAAATTAAACTTTTTTTGCAAAATGTTTCATTTTAGTTTAGTATTTGGTGTCATTTTTGAGTTTTAGGATACCTTCCAACTTCATTGATGAGAACCATGCATTAATTTTTATGGTCTTGATTAATTATAAGTGTTGCATTAAATTTTGAGGTCATTCTTTTGTTAATATATTTTTATGATAATCATATTCACACTTTATGCACATAGCCATGCTATTTGGTAATGGGACGCACATGTTAGATTAAGAAGATTTTTATACCCTTATTCTAACTTTTATTTTAATTTTGTCTTGTCATGTTAAATGTTAGAACTCTTCAAAAGGTCTTTTGACGCAAACGGCTAATCGATCACTTGAAAAAGGATTTGAGGTACTAGGTCTCCTAGCATTAAGGCTTAGTTAGCCAGAGCCCCATTTGATGCTCCAAGAGAACATCCCCTAGTAAGACAAGTTGAGCCTTTCATGTAGACTTTTTTTTTTTTTTGGCTAACCACATTATCTCCTTAGCTAGCTTAAATTTTTTTATATCTTTACCCTTGTTCTAAAAATGAATTGGAGCTTAGAGACTTATTTTCATGATTTAAGGAAGATTTTGAAAGGAATTGGGTTGGGAATAGAAGATAAGTGTGGGGGAGGAATTGAATCAAAAGAAGAAAGGTAGAGTTCTTTTAAGAATAACACAAGAAAAAAAAAACAAAGAAAAAAGAATGGAAAAATTCACAAACAAAAAAAAAGAAAAAAAAAAGAAAAGAAAATATCTTGAGCTTTCCTTTATTTATTTTTGGGTGTTAAAAGGATGGTTAGAATGATGTAAGGGCCTAACACAATGATATCTGGCCTGCATAAGTGTTTTATGGGATTTTTAGTGGTACAATGTCACTAACTCAATGGATTTTTTAGAATCTTTATTACATTATATTCCATACTTTCTTTTAGCCACTTCTAATTGGCCTTATTACAACATGTATCAAAGACCTTTTTGGTTTCAAGTTGTGCCTTCGAAGTAGTGGAGATTCGTACCAAAGGGGGAGCCTATGATATTTAATCTTTGCAACTAAGATTGGGAGACCATTTCTGTAAGGACTATCTTTTTCGAAGCACATTGTTAACAATGGCTATTTCACACACACACTTGAGTATGGTTGTTGTAGGATGTATTACCTTGAAAATGACAAATTAATTTAATGCTATGCTTGTTTGATTCAAGTCCATATCTCCTATTATTCTCTAAGACAAAAAGTCAAAGGGTTAGTTTTCGCTTTTTATGTTTCATTGTTTGTTTATTTATCTTAGATTTGCTTAAGGATGAGGAAAGAGCAAGCCTGGAGGAATTTGATAAGTACATAGTTAAATATAATTTTGATCAATTTTCCTAAGTTTTCTTTCTTGATTCTTAAGTATCTTGTGATTTGATTATGTTTTTATGTTTTGTAGGTGTTTTGGAGGTTTTAGAAGCTTGTTAACTCAAAATATCAATTTGGAGGAGTTTCGTGCACCTAGGCTCGAGAAAACGGGTACGATGGTGCTCTAACGCATCAAAACAAGTTACAAATCAGAGAAGGTCATTGGGAGCCTAGGCACTAAGGTAAGAAACTGTGGGCGCCTAGGCTATAATGCCCTCTTATAGACGTCAGAATTATCGTTACTTTTATAATAAATATTAATATTTCGAGATAATAATTCAAACAAAACACTTACACTCAAACAAATATCCGAGGAAAAACATGCATAATTTTTTTTTGAAACTACTTATCGAATTTGTTTCTCTCACCTCTATTAGCCCAACGTAACACCTACAGTATTTGGCTAATCGATCACCAATAGAAATAGTTAGATTACAAATACAATCATTTATTAAATTATAGACACGCAAAACTTCAAACAATGTTTGAATCTCTCGAGAAAAATACTTATATGTCCAAACAATTTAACCATACCAAAATAAAGAAACATGCCATAGTCCTCAAAAAACAACAATTAAAGAAATATTAAATAATCTCAAAAGTCTATAGAAAAATAAATCAAGTCTTAATTCAAAATCAATTTAGAAAGTACCTTTAATAATAAAATCATTGATCAAATCATGGCGTGGTTGCATTTCCAATCCAGCACTCCTAGCGCACACGCCTGCCTTCGTCCTCCACCTATTCCATTTGTCTTTACCTTTGTCTACAACATAATATAAAACTAAATAAGCATAAGCTTAGTAAGTACAGTTTCTTATCTCACAACATAAAACATTTCATAAAATCATTACATAATATTGTAATCATAATCATAGTTGTGCATGAGGCTTAAGTTTATATAGAACATATCTTTTCATTTAAACTTCCATATAAAAACATTATTCATTTTATCTTCGGGGGCCAAAGTGTTGCATCATAAGCATAAGCATAATAGGCACGTCGTCATAAGAGGAGTAGGGTAGCTAGTCTCAAACCAAACATGACAAGTCTAACCTTTAGGACATCATAAACATAAACATAGGGTGTGCAACACTTAATTAAGTGATACATATATGTATATACATATAAACTTTCTTTGAAAAACTGTCATAAACCATTAAAAAAAACATGGACATAAAAACATCCTTAGGAAATTTCTTTTGAAAAAGGTCTTGAAATAAGAACATTAGATCACAAACCTTTACTTATAAACATTACTTAGCATTTTCATAAATTTTATCATGTTGCAGGTGTAACACCCCAAAATATGATGTTAGAAATAAACATGGATGATGTGATAACTATAATGTTATGTTAAGTTATTTTTTCAGGTGATGTGATGAGGACTCGAGGTGCTAAAAAAATATAAAAATAAAAATTCATGCCAAATTAATGAATTTTTGTTTATGATGATACGATGAATTTGCATTATGGTTAATTATGTGAATAAGATATATATGTATATAAGTAGTCATATATATATTAATACATTTATATGTATATCTTCTATGTTAATTTACAAGTATTAATATGTCTATATATATATATATATATAGAAATATATAGGCTATATTCTAATGTAAATATTTCTATATATACTTATCATTACATGATTTAAGTATTAATATGTATTATATACAATTATATGTATGTTAAGTTAAGTATTACCTTATATATTGAGAATTACATGAATATAAGAATTTATGAGTTTAAATTTTCATATGTTAAGTTGTGTTTTTTTTTTTTTACAAAAAAAAAGAAGAAGAAGGAAAGTTATGTTTTATAAACGTATTACTTATATATATATATATATTAATTATTATATATGTTGACTTTCGGTTAAAAGAAAGAAAGGAAAGTTATGTTATGTTATATATTAATGTTTCAATTATGTGGATAACATGAAATGTGGCAAGCAAATTAAAAAAAAAAAAAAAGAATGGATTGAAACGTGAGGTTACAAAAATTAAAGAATTGCCTTTTTAATTTGCATTGAAACCTATTCAATTGCATATATGTCAGATAATTTTATTTACCAAAACTTCACGTACAATATTTTTTCAGCTCTCCCTCATTCTCTTTTCCTCTCTTTCTGGTTATTTCATTTTCTCTCTCTTTTTGCACTCATGAACGCTTATGCAACAAATATGAATCTCTACATAAAATAGCCATAAACTCTACTCTCAATTTTCTTGATAATTTTCAATCCATGGAGCTGAAATAAAATATTGGTCAAGGTATGTTTTGTCATTTTTTATATGTATATATATTTTTTATTTCAAGAGGGATTGAGAATTTTCTTGATGGTTGTTTATGTTAGATGAAAAATGGTAATAGGGGAGGGCATGAATGTGTATTTAGGGGATATTGTATTGATATTTCCTTAGGATTATTGATTTGGTTGTAAATTGGATTATGTTGATTTCATTTAGATGATTTTACGGTTTTTCATCTCTTAAATCATGATTTTTGTTGGGAGTAGTGATTTCATGACTTGATATTTTAGAAACATGCGTAAGGAATGGTTGTTATGTTTATGTGATTTATGCGTATGGTTAGTGTTAATTTGATTTTTTTTAATGAATTTTTTTAGAATTTTCGTCCCATAGTTGAGGCTGGAAATTTCCAGGCTTTATATTCAAAATTCAATTCTCTGGTTGAAAGTCCAAATGGACTCTGTTTTTAATAAATTAGATATCATTGGAAAGCTATGGATGTCTACTTTCTTTTAAAATTGACTTTAGGCCATTTTGATTAATCTGTTAATTGTTACGAATTTTTAAAGCAGTGAAGGTCTAGCTATCAATTTATTTTTAAAGTTTTGTGATTAGATTTCAAAACTGTTTTTGAATATACAAATGAACTTAATTTTTAACTAATTGGATATCAACACAAATCTCTAGATGTTTATTTTTATTTCAAATTGGTTTCAGGTCGTTTCAAATTTTGTGTGAATTGTTATGATTTTTGAAACATACAAAGGTCTAGCTGTCAGTTTTGTAAAGTCTTGTAATCTTGTGTAATTGTTTGTTTTATTTCATGTTTTGATATTATTTGAGGATGAAATCAGCTATTTAGGTGTTGTTTTAATGAGATGGATGTATTAGATAGATTATTATAATTTTCTTAATAATTTTATTATATTATGGCATGAACGATTCTAAAGGCAAGCACCCGAGACCTCAATCGCACGCCACCGTCGAAAAAGTTTATAAAGGTTAAGTAGGGCATTTAGGTAAGTACATTCTCACCTGCAACATGATGAGTTTAAAGTTTGAAATCTATGTTTATGATGGTTTTATGATGATTTCTCATGATGATTATGTATGAAGCATTATTATGAAGTTTTTAAGGCATGAAAGTTTATGCATGTTTTGATGATAATGTTTTTCAAAGCATGAAAGTATAAGTATGTAAATATGTATAATCTAAATAAGTGTTGCACACCCATTGATATGTTATGTTATGATATGATAAGTTATGATGTCATGTTTGATTTGGGATTAACTACCCCCCCTCTCCTCTCATGACGGCGTACCTATGATGATGATGTCATGGTGCAACAATTGGGCCCTTAAGATAAAATAAATAAATTTTTAATATGGACAACTTAATGAAAGATATGTTCCTATGAAAATGTGCCTAGTGCACTATTATGATGATGATGTTGATGATGTTCATAAAATGTTTTAAGTTGTGAGATTTACAAATGTACTTACTAAGCATTAGCTTAATCAAGTTTTACATCATGTTGCAGACAAAGGTAAGAGAATTATGGAATAGGTGGAGGACACTGACAAGCGTGTGAGCTAAGGACGATGAATTGCAAAAGGAAGACGCCAAAAAAAGAAGTTTTAAAATTTTGAAACTATGTTTATTTTTTTTATGTTTTATAATTTTTGAGTATGTTTATTTGATGGACTTTTAATATTTGAACTAGAACACTTTAACTTTATTATTTTAAAAAAAAATTTCCGCATTAAAACTGTATTTAAATAAATTTTATTTTAATCGTTTGGCCTGTCGATCGAGTCTGACCTACCGAAGTATGTATGCAAATTTTATTAATGTTTAAAGGATGTTTATAATCAAGTAATTTATTATTATAAAAAAATGGATTAAGTTATTATATAATGATTAAGTTATTTAAAAATAATAATAATAATAATAATAATAATAATAATAATAAAAGATGCATGGATCCTGGGTATGTTTTCTAATTTATGTCTTCAAAATTATCTTATAAAATAGTTTATCCTAGAAAAAATATATATATATATATGTAATGAATGAATGTAACGATATTTGTGATGTCTATAAAGGGGGCGTTACAGCAGGTGAGAATGTACTTACCTGTCTTGCTTGCTTACCAAACCTTAATTGGGGTGACGTTGTCGCGGTTCTCGATGTGCTTGTCTTTTGGAGTGTTCCTGTTAATCATTCAAATAATACATAAAATTAATATTCCTCTTTATGATATCATTTAATACCATTTTACATCATCATATATCATTCTTAACAAAACAAAGCATCTTTGAGTCATAAACATGCACTTAAAGTCAAGAAACATAAAGATAGAAAACTTGACTCTAATGACTTGGAGAAACTAATTTCAACTTATAAGCATGAATAAAGTATAAGAATTATTCCATAACATATCTACCATAAATAAACATCACTCAAATTTTCTTCTCTTGAAAATATTAATCCAAAATATCTTTTTTTAATTTTTAAAATATTCAAGTAAATCTACCAATAATAAAAACACCCTGACCTTTAAGGATTCATAACCTTATATCTTTTGATTCACACTCAATTAGAGCATAAAATTTGTAGGAATAAAATTAACATATATACATATATAATGCTCAAATTTTTTTAGACATAAAAATTTCATTTGATAATTAAATAAATAATATATTCAATACCATAAAATTGCCAACAAAGTCTAGGCAGTGAACAGTCCTAATTAAAAGTTATGTATAAAATTATTAAACATGCTAAACAACAAACATGTTCCATTCAAACTTTTTTATAGAGTCAAATATGTAAGATTTGCTTCTAAAATATTTATGTGACATGGTTAACATATAAATGTAAGATAAAAAAATAATAAATCATGCAAAACATCTTTAAAAATATGATTTATCATCTCATGAATTACACAGAGCACATCAGGCAGACGTTTATAACGGTTGAGTACTTGTAAATCAACAAATTTTATCTTAAAACATGATAAGGATGTAAGGCTAAAACTTACAGACATTTAGTTAACATATCAACAATGATTCATAATTTTTTTATAATCAAAAGACGCTTTTTCCTCATAAAACGGACTATATAAGTCACAAATACAAATCTGCTAGCAATTAAAATTTCAGGAGCAATGTTTTATTGAAAGCTCATAGCCCTAAAAATATTTTGAATGAAAATTTATAAAAATTCTAGACATTCCTAACATATATATACACATCATATTCAAAAATTCTAGCAAAATAAAATCATTTTATTTCAAAATGTTACGAGCCACCTTACCGACAAACTGAAAACCCTAGAATTTTCTTATCATACTTCAACAACAAAACCTTATTTTCATAAAATTTCATGACATCATATGAATATAAATGCTCTCAACTATAAAGTAACAATGTTATAATCAAAGTAATAGACAAAATAATTTATTTTTCATACAAACGTACATGCATTCATATTCACAATCATAAAAGAACAATTTTCTAACAAAGTTTATCACAAAACAATAAACATTAATCATAAAAAATTCAAAACCATGAAAACCTTAAAACGTACCTTTAATTCTTATGTTTTCTTCAAAAAAGACGAATACTTGCACACAAAATCTCAAAAAATAATTCCCTCTACTTTGGCTTAAAAGAAATAAGAGTAATGAATTCTGGGCTTTGATGATTAGAGAGATAAGGGAGGCATTCTTGGAGAGATTTTTTAGAGTGGGTAAGGGAGATAATTTCCTTTGGCTAGAGAATAAGGGAATGAAGACTTTGGTGGCTTAAAAGTATATTTGTAGGTTTATGAGAGAAAAAAGATTAGATAAGTACAGAAAAACCTAATCCTAATCTATTTAGATTTTCCCCTTTATAAATGAATGTAATCCGAATTTAAGTAGATTTTCTCTTTTTTTCTATTTCTCCTTTTCCTTTTTTTTTTTCTTTTTCTTTCTGTTTCATGCCATTGCTATGTTTTTTTATTCCTTTTAAACATAAATATATATTTATATATTTTAATCTAATATATATTATATTATATTATACAATTTTCTTTAATATATTTAAAATAATACAATATAATATAATATAATATAATTATAAATACATAATTATTTCTAGACAATAATAATATTTACTTCCATTGCCCCAAAAATATTAATTTACAAAACTTTATATTATTTAGTTTCTTAACACCATAAAAAATGCTATATATGTAATTATCACGACATCGTTAATATTATAAAAATAAGAAAATATGTAACAAAATTCATATTGTCATCAAGAATATAATTTTAGGGCATGCATAACTCTAGAGCATTATAAAGATTATAAATTTAAAGCAAGTTAAAAACTCTTTTAGTACTTTAAACTTATCATCATTTTTTATATAAACATTTCAAGCACATTGATCCCACATGGTCGTCACCTGCTACATCACTAAATAAAAAGTTAATTTTCTTAACATAAATGATAATAGCACTTAAAATATCAAATTTTAACTTTAAACTAACATAAGTGTTTGTAGAAGAAAACGACGGGCGTTACAACTTCCCCCACCTTATTAGAGTTTTGCCCTTAAAACTCCAAACAATTGTGGATACCCTCATATCATCCTTATGTTTCCACGTAACTTCTTCCACCTGGTGATTTCACCATAAAACTTTGACCAAAGGAATTTCTTTATTCCTTAAGATTTTAGTTTTTCAATCTAAACTCTCAACTGGCTTCTCATCATAGTTGAGGTATTCTTGCATTCAATCACCTGTGGTTTGATCACATGCGTGCGGTCCAGGACATACTTTTAAGCATCAAGACATGGAACACATCATAGATAGATGACATCTCTGATGGCAAACTCAACTGATAAGCCACCTTACATATTCGCTTCATAATTTCATAAGGTCTGATGAACCTCAGGGTCAGCTTGCCTTTCTTCCCGAACCTCATGACTCCCTTCATTGGTGCAACGTTTAAGAACATAGAGTTGCCTACAGCAAATTTCAAGGGCCTTCTTCTTTTATTGGCATAACTCTTCTGTCGACTCCGAACGGTCTCAATTCTTTTACATATCAATTTTACAATTTCAGATGTCTCGTTGACAAAATCTGTCTTTTTGCTATCATCGCTTTCCATCATCTTTTTTTCTCGAGCTTCATGCCAACATATAAGCGATCTACACTTCTACCCATAAAGAGCCTCATAAGGTGCCATTCCAATTGTCGCCTAATAGATGTTGTTATAAGCAAATTCTGCTAACGGTAACATCTTACACCAGCTTGTCTTGTAATTTGGGGTACAAGTGCGGAGCATATCCTCTAAAATCAAATTTGTTGTCTCCGTTTGGCCATCAGATTGAGGGTGAGAAGCTGTGCTAAATTGCAACTTAGTACCCATCGTGGTCTGTATGCTTTTACAAAAATTGGAAGTGAACATGTCATCATGATCGGAGATGAAAAACTTAGGAATTCCATGAAGCCTCACTATCTCCTTGACATAAAGGTCCGCTAATCGCTTCATAGAGTAGTTGATCTTAATTAGGATGAAGTGTGCTATCTTCATCAATCTATCAATAACAACCCAAATGGCATCATATCCATTCGTAGTTCTTGGTAAACCTATGATGAAATCCATCGTAATCTCCTCCCACTTCCATTCAAGTATCTGAATTGACTGAAAATTACCACCAAGCCTTTGGTATTCAACTTTAACTTGCTGACAAGTCAAACATTTCTTTACATACTTAGCAACATCATGCTTCATTCTGAACCACCAAAAGTAGTTTCTTAAATCATTGTACATCTTTGTCGCACCTGGATGGATTGAATAAGGAGTATTATGGACTTCTGCTAAGATCATTTCCCTTAAACCATCAACATTGGGAACACATAAGTGGTCCTTAAGATATAGAGTTTTATCATCAGCAACTCGAAACTCCTCACATCTTCCTTCCTTGATTTCCTACTTAATTCTTGCTAGACTTGCATCTTTGTCTTGTTTACCTTGAATCTCTTTAGAAAGTGATGGAGCAAGAGTCAATGCTGAAAGCTATCCTGATATACGCTCTAAACTAAAGTTTAGAATTTCTTTCCTTAAAGGCTGAGACATCGCTTGCAATGACATCAATGTTGCAACGATCTTCCTACTTAAAGCATTAGCCACCTGATTCAACTTTCCTAGATGGTAATGGATTTCACAATCATAATCCTTCACTAGCTCTAACCATCTCCACTGCCTCATGTTCAAGTCCTTCTGAGTGAAAAAGTACTTCAAACTTTGATGGTCGATGTAGATCTTATATTGAACTCCATACAAGTAATGTCTCCAAATCTTCAACATAAAAAATACAACCGCTAACTCGAGGTCATGAGTTGGGTATTTCTTCTCGTAATCCTTCAGTTGTCTCAAGACATAAGTAACCACTCTATCATTCTACATCAAGATTGCACCTAGGCCCATTTTAGAAGCATCACTATAAATAACAAATCCTTCATTCCCTTCTTGAATAGCCAAAACTAAAGCTGTGGTCAACCTTTTCTTTTATTCTTGGAAGCTTGTTTCACATTCATCGATCCATTAAAACTTCTTCCTCATGCGAGTTAGATTTGTGAGAGGCAACACTATCTTGGAGAAATCCTCAACAAACTTTCGATAATAACTAGCTAATTCCAAGAGGCTTCTTATCTCACTTGCATTCTTGGGTTGCTTCCAGTTAAGAATAGCCTCAAACCTAGCAGGATCCATTATATTCTATCCTTTGATACAACATGTCCTAAAAAATATACACAGTTAAGCCAGAATTCACACTTAGAGAACTTTGCATATAACTTATGTCTCTTCAAAGTCTCTAGCACAATCTTTAAATGCCAGCATGCTCTTCCCGACTCTTCGAATAAACAAGAATATCATCAATAAATACTATAACAAATTTGTCAAGGTAATCCTTGAATGCCCAATTAACCAGGTCCATAAAAGCTGTAGGTGCATTCATTAGACCAAAATGCATAACCACAAATTCATAATGACAATACCTCTATCTAATGGCCGTCTTTGGAACGTCTCCTTTTTTTATCTTCAACTGATAATATCCTGATTACAAATCTCTCTTTGAAGACATAAATGCACCCTTTAGCTGATCAAACAAATCATCAATTTAGGGCAATGGGTACTTGTTCTTGATCGCCACCATGTTCAATTCTCGATAATTGATGCAGAGTCTCATGGAGCCATCCTTCTTCTTCACAAACAAAACTGGTGCTCCAGATGATAAGTGACTAGGTTGGATAAAACCCTTATCAAGAAGTTCCTTTAGTTGGAAGTGCAACTCTTTCAACTCAGTTTGGGCCATTTTATACGGTGCCTTAGAAATCAGATCAGCTCCTAGAGTGAACTCGATCTCAAATTTAATTTCTCTACTAGAGGTAAGATTAGCAAGTCTTTTGGAAATACCTCCGAAAATTCTCAAACCACTGTAACATCTTCAACCTTTGTCTTTTCTTCTTGGCTTTTATCTACAATGTTCACCAAATAACCTATACAGCCACTTGTTAACAACTTTCTTGCCTTCAAAGTTGACAAAAACATGTTTGGTTTCTTTCTTGACTCACCCACATACACAAATCTTTCTCCACCTTTCGGATGGAAAATCACTTTTCATTTTCGACACTTTATAGAAGCATTATACTTACTCAGAAAATCCATCCCAAACCTTATATCATAGTCACACATATCGATTATAATAAGATCAACAAAAAGTTCTCTTCCAGAAATCCATAAAGGAACTGTACACAAATAATGCAAGCGTAGTGTCATAGTGAACCTTTGTCTCATAGGCTCCTGATGTTCTTCTAACTTCTTTAGCAAAGAAAAAAGATAAAAATGAATGCATAGCACCTGTATCAAAAAGAGCACACACATTAAAAGAAAGTATTGAGATCTGACCTATAACAACATTGGAGGTTTCAGCTGCCACTTGTTCCTTCATCATTGCATAAATGCAAGCATTGGTAGGTAGAACTTCAAGTCTTCCCTAGTTTATGAGTGGTCCCTCCAAGGTAGCTTGCATATGGTGGAGTTAAGCATAAGTGGCATTTTGCTGACCGTGGCATTGAACTGGGTAAGGCAGTTCTTGGAAAAGTGACCATTGCATCCACAAATAAAACATTGGTTTGTTTCACGATGGCATTTACTAGGGTGCTTCTTCCATATTTAGCATATGGTTGCATTTGCTTCTTCTTGTTGTTATACTAGTCACTACCATATTTCTTGTTGCTTTAACCTGCTGGTTTTGGAAATTGCCCTTCCTCTTAATGTTCTTCTAGTTTTGGTTGTTGTTATTACTACCCTAAGGTCAATTCTAAGTGTTCAAATTATTCTCAAGATGACTTTGTTAGGGCTAGTTTCTCTTCAACTTTAATAGGTGGAATTCAGCTTGTTGTGCCCTCAAAACAACTTGTTCTTGGTTTCTAGGTGGACTCACCCCATCAACGATTGCTGCAATTTCAGGTCGAAGAACTTTGATCAACCTCTTGACCCTCTCACCATCGTCATTAACCATTCTTGGACAAAGGCGTGCCAGCTGATCAAACTTAGCCACCACATCAGTAACTAGCATATCTCCTTGACAAAGGTTCTCAAACTGATCATACTGTTTCCGGGCAATGTTCATGTGAAAGAACTTTGCATTAAATTCATGAACAAAATCTACCCATGTCATCTCATCTACATTTCTACTCTACTCAATTCCATCCCACCAAATTCTCACTTTCGATTGTTAGGCAGTATGAGGCATAAAGGACCTTCTCATTCTTAGTAAAAACCCATAAGTTTCAGAGTGGCCTCGATTGCCTTCAACCATCCTTGAGCAACCAAGGGATCCTTAGAACCTTTGAAGTCATTAGGCTTAACATGCTTCCACCTGACAATAAGGGTTCTTGATAAGCAGGTCTTGCTTCTAGTGCAAGGGCTGGGGCTCCTTTCTTTGCTGTTGTGGAGGAGGTGGCAAGTTTTCACTTTGTCTTTTACCTCCATAACCATTAGTTCTAAGCTCCTTGATCTCCCTTCTTTGATCTTGTAGCTATCTTTGAAGGTCAGCAATCATTGTCATCAGACTAGCATCAACCAGGTTACTAGTTTTGCCAGTAGCTTGAGCACAAGCTTGAGTCCTTCTACGGTTTCTCATCTTTGATTTCTAAGAAGAATTATAAGTTTAGGAATGGATTTTCAATTTTAGGAACGAGACAGGATTTTACTACTAAAATTATGAACTAGGGCATTCATCACCATATGTCTGAACCTTACACTTATAGTTAAACTTACATCAACATCAATTAGCTAAAACATACTTATTTGGAGGACTTGAACTGATGTGTGGCAATGTGTATTGGAAACAAAAACCCGCTATGATACTATAGTTGTAACACCCCCTTACAGATGTCACAATAATCGTTATTGGCCTAATGAAACACCTACAGTATTCGACTAATCGATCACCAATAGAAATAGTTAGTTTACAAATACAATCATTTATTAAATTATAGACACACAAAAATTCAAAAAAAAAATTTAAATCTTTCGAGAAAAATACTTATATGTCCACATAATTTAACCATAGCAAAATAAAGAAACATGGCATAGTCCTCAAGGAACAACAATTAAAGAAATATTCAACAATCTCAAAAGTCTATAGAAAAATAAATCAAGTCTTAATTCAAAATCAGTGCGGAAAGTAACATTAATAATAAAATCATTGATCAAATCATTAATTCTTTTCATGGAGTGGTTCTGTTTCCAATCCAACATCCTAACCACCACTCCTAACACACACGCTCGTCTCTATCCTTCACCTATTCCATATGCCTTTTACCTTTGTCTATAACATGATATAAAACTAAGTAAGCATAAGCTTAGTAAGTACATTTTCTTATCTCACAACATAAAATATTTCATAAAAATCATTACATAATATCGTAATCATAATCATAGTCACAGCAAAATAAAATCATTTGATTTCAAAACATTTTCAGCCACCTTACTGACAAACCAAAGACCCTAGAATTCTCTTATCACACTCTAACAACAAAGCCTTATTTTCATTAAATTTCATGATATCATATGAATATAATTGCTTTCAACCATAAAATAACATTGTTGTAATCAAAGTAATAGACAAAATAATTTATTTTTCATACAAACATATATGCATACACATTCACAATCATAAAAGAACAATTTTCTAATACAGTTTATTACAAAACAATATACATCAATCATCAAAAGTCAAAACTATGAAAACTTTAAAACATACTTTTAATTCTTATGTTTTCTTTGACAAAGACGAATACTTGCACACAAAATGGCTAAAAATAATTCCCTCTACTTTGGCTTAAAAGAAAATAAGAGTAATGAATTCTAGGCTTTGATGATTAAAGAGATGATAGAGGCTTTCTAGTAGAGATTTTTGAGAGTAGGTAAAGGAGATAATTTCCTTTGGCTGGAGAATAAGAGATTAAAAACTTTAATGGCTTAAAGGTATATTTAAAAGTTTATAAGAGAGAAGATATTGGATGAGTATAAAAAACCCTAATCCTAATCTATTTAAATTTTTCCCTTTTTAAATGAATATAATCCTAATCTAAGTAGATTCCCTCTTTTTTTTCTATTTCTCCTTTTTTTTTCTTTTTCTTTTCCATTTCACACCATTGCCATGTTTTTTTTTTTTATTATTCCTTTTAAACATAAACGTCTATTATATACTTTAATCTAATATATAATAATATACAAAATAATATAATATAATATACAATTTTTTTAATATATTTAAAATAAAACAAAACAATATAATATAATATAATATAATTATAAATATATAATTATTTATATACAGCAATAATATTTCCTTCCATGACCCAAAAAATATTAATTTACACATTATTTTTTTTAGAACTTTGTATTATTTAGTTTCTTAATGCCATAATTAATGTTATATATGTAATTATTACAACATTGTTAATATTATAAAAAAAGAAAATATGCAACAAAATTCATGTTATCATCAAGAGTATAACTTTAGGGCATACATAACTCTAGAGCATTATAAAGATTATAAATTTAGGGTAAGTTGAAAACTCTTTTAGAAAAAAAAAAAAAGAAACAAAAACAATAATTTAAACTTATCATCATTTTTTACATGAACATCCCTAGCACATCAATCCCACATGGCCATCATCTGTAACATCACTAAATTAAAAGTTAATTTTCTTAACATAAATGATAATAGCACTTGAAATATGATATGTTAACGTTAAACTAACGTAAGTATCTGTAGAAAAAAATGACAGGCATTATATAGGCACTACGTTGCAAAAACTCTGAGTTTTAGCTTCTCGTTTGACCTCCATGAAGTTACCCGTTTTAACCCCAACTTTTAGAGCCTATAAATAGATGAGTTTAGGGTGATTAGATGGTCTATTCAGTTTTTCATTAGTTTTCCTTAGTTTCTTTAGCGTTAGAAGATGAAGAAAAGGAAGAGAGGCTTCGATGGTGGCTTAAGGAAGTTCATACGCGAGAAGAATTCTTCGACACTGTAATCATTCTTTTCTTTATTCCTTCTCTATTTTCTTTTTCAATTATGTTATTTTAGTTTTGTTTCGGTTGAAGGGAATTTTAAAACCCTAGACATAATTTTATGATTAATTTATAGAATTTTTTCCAATTTTTTAATTAAGATTGTTTATGTTCTTCTGTTATTATTGTTCACAATTATTTTCTTATTTTGTTTAGGTGTGCAACTAAACGGGACTAGAATTTAATCTATTGCTAAATTAGGAGACTTGATCCGTAATCATCTTGGTTTTCTAATCATTAGTAGCAAATTGCAAGGTATGATTACAGCAAGTTTTTGTTAATTACGGTGAGGAACATAATCTAGGTTGAACAATCTGAGCTTGTGTGCTTGCTATCTAGATCAACCTATCTTTTTGATCTTAATGTTTTTAATGAGTTGGATTTAGAGAGCTTATTCTAGGTTATTTGAAGGAAAGAGATTAAATGAAGAGCTTGTTTAATTTAATGACTAAGTAAGAAGAGATTGAGATAGTAGAGTTTGTTGTTATCTATAATTAATAGTTTCGATAGTTAATTGAGAATAATTCTGTAATTAATTATATGGTTATTATTTATTGGTAGCGAATGATCCTTTAATTAGTTTTATCATCATTGTTTTATTTTTCTTTTTTTTTTTTGTGTTTTGTTTTATTTCATAGTTTAGATAACTAATTCAAAATCCCCATCTTTCATTTAATTTTATTGTGTCTTAGGTTTTAGTGTTGATAACTAATTAATTAGACCAAATCTTCTATGGGAACGATCCTTACATACCACTATACTTATCAACAACGACATCTCACTACAAGAAAAACTACATTTAACGACATATTATTTACTACATGTAGTTTTTAAATGTCGTTGAAAAGTACATACAACGACATCTCCAACAAACATGTGATTAATAACATTTGAAACAATAATTAATGACATCTATATAGATGCTGTATTAAAGGTCTCCTTTTAACGACAATAGTTTAGTATCGTTAAATTATTTAATGACAAGTAGGAGATGTTGTCAAAGCCTTAGAGGTTCCACGACACCCCTTATAGACGACATCTTGACCAATATCGTCTATGAGGGGTGTCGTGGAATCTCCAAGGCTTTGACGATATCTCCTACTTGTCGTTAAATAATTTAACGACACTAAACTATTGTCATTAAAAGGAAACCTTTAATATGACATCTATATAGATGTCGTTAATTATTGTTTCAAATGTCGTTAATGACATCTTTGTTGGATATGTCGTTGTATGTACTTTTCAACGATGTTCAAAACTACATGTCGTAAATAATATGTCATTAAATATAGCTTTCCTTGTAGTGTCTTAAATAAGGTTAATTTGGTGCTCCCTTCGAGGCTTATCAGATTATGGCACTAACTTGCAATGCTGCAATTACAAAACTTGATCTGACAAAAGTGACTTGCTCACAATTTTTTACCACAAACCCAGATATAACTGGAAGATTAATGGACATGCTCGTTGATTTTATTCCTATACGCAAAGTATATCTCTCTTTGAAGGAAATTGGTCTTAGCAGAGAATTCTTGTTCATTTTGGTCCCTGAGCAGCAGCATGTAGAATAAAAAGTGACCGCAACTCCGAGGAGGTTATTTTCTTGGTGATCTAATCCAAAAACAGTTGCAGCGACCTATAGATAGGGAGAAAATAAGGTCAGGACCAACAAAATCAGGAAGTATTGAGGTTAGTACTTAAGGCTTTTAAATGCTTTAGTTAGAAAATAAGTACATACTATTTTAAAAATTCAAACTCTTTTGGTGTGTCAGAATAATAAAGTATGACATGTCAAGCTTAGGCCTATGATCCTTGAAACTGGAAATTAGTGGCTATGCTGATAATTAACCATGGAGATCTAGGAGTTACAGTTTGCCACTTCCAATTGTGTTGTCTATTCAAATAGATATAAGCAAAATGCTTGTGTGTATCAGGTTATTGGTGGTCCAACTTTGTGGAATTTTTCACATTATAAGTATAAATAAGTGGTTAGTCCATTATGTTGGAGGTCTGCATATTTTGTTATGTAGTTGCTTGTTTTATTAGATTATACTTTACATAAACTAATGTTGATCCAACGCAGGTTTTGGATAGAGATTTAGCTATATTTGGATTCTTTATTGCCTTGGGCAAGCGTACACAATCCTTTCGATCTTCAAATGGTTTTGATGTCACAGATCACCCCCTTGAAGGCTTTGTGAAGTGCAGATAGTTCTGTTTCCTTTTCATTTTGATGTTATTTAAGTAGTTTGGCCATTTATGAGTAATTTCTTCCTTTCTACGAGTTCCTGATTGCGGAAAGTGTTTTTTATTATCCTCAGTCCGCACAATAAGTTCTTACCAGTTATACATAGAGATCAGTATGTTTGGGCAGCATCACCTTATAATTCATTGGAGATTGAACAATAAAGGGGAGCAAGTTCAGTGATTTTAACGTAATATATTCTATTTTTTAATGTCAGGCACAACAAGCTGATGGAGTGGATGGACGAACTGGGGATATTAAAGTGAGCTACTCCAAACTGTTAAACTCGCCATTTTAATCTTATATATTTTTCAATCTGACCATGAAATTTGTTTAGATTGGTTCATCTCTAAACCTTAAATTTCGAAAATATGATGCAGCGGTTAAATGTGGAAAACGATGTATCATGCTAAGTGCACGTCCATGCAAGACTCCTTTTGTGTCCCTAAATAAATCTTGAGAAGCTCTGACAAGACTCGAGAATCTGCTTCAGTATTTGCACGTTTCAAGTTCTAACTCTGGAAAAGAGCATTTAAAGGCCGCTTGTTCTGACCTTGAGGAAATAAGAAAGCTTAAAAAGGGAGCGGAATTTCTGGAGGCATCCTTTAGAGCAAAAGCAGCTTCCCTTCAGCAGGTGTTTCCTATTCCTTGTTATTAATTTTTCGAGAATTTTGTACTCTCTGTTGACCACAAACAAAGGTATTGATGGTGATCGTGGTGACAGAATTTGCACTTATTTTAGGCGTAAAAAGGGAATCTAATCACTCTAGAACTACATAAGCTTTATCTCTTATCTAGGATTTTAGTTGTTATTTAAATTTAAAATTTATTTTCACTTGTAATTTTTGTCGGGTTAATTTATAGTTGTGCTAGAATGCTTATGCATAAAGTCTTGTGCAGTATTCATGTTGCAGACCTGATGACTTATTGAACACGTGTGTTCTTTTCTTCTCTCTATGATTCTTCAACTTTCTCTCTTTTGCTCTCTTATTTCTGCATGTTGGATGCTTTTTGTCTGTTTCGTGATTTTAACTAAAGGGACTTAATTTCAATTATTTAGACCAATCTATGCACCATAATTCTGTTTCTCGACCCCTTAATAGTTATTATGTACATATTATTTAGCGTTTGTGATGCTTTCGAGATTTGTGGTTTCTTGTTGATCTTTTTATCTAGGGGTTGATGATATTCCTTCCCAGCCGTCTACTTGTGAACAACAGTTTCTAAAAGGGAACAACAAAGAGTGGTAATTTCAAGTCGGATAGGCGTGACATGGGTGCAAATGTTTATGTTCAAAGATAATAAGTTGTGAAGTGTAGTATAATGTTTATGTTTATGTTTACATTTAGTATAATGTAAGCACTTACATCTACTTTTAATTTTTTGTTTTATAGAATTAATTTGACAGGTCTACTGGCTTCATTGCATCCCACATACTCTATCTATTCATGCTCAACTATCTCGGCTACAAAATTGTTGTGCTTGACAAGCTCGATTATTGTTCAAACTTATACATAGGGTTCATTGCATTTCCTTTTTCTACAAGATTATTGTGTTTAACAATATTACTTCCTGCTCAAACTTGTATATGGGATTTATACATTTACTTAAATATGATAGTTTGTCTACACATTCTATTGACAATTGTGAACTTACATTCTGTGAATATATCATATTTGACATTATATGCTCCCATAATTGATTTTAATTATAGATTAATTTGGTTTAAATTATTATGAATCTAAACTAACATTGGCTTGTCCAATGTCAATAAATCTTTTAATGACAATTTATGTAACATTGTTAAAATATTTTGATGACATCTAAGCACATGTCGTAGAAAGAATAAATGACATGCCATAAAGTGTCGTAATATTAGTTTTTAACAACAAATAGAAGATGTCGTTGAAAGTACCTGAGACGATACCTAAAAAAAAGTCATCAAAGCTTTAGAGATTCTACAACACCCCTTATACACAACATCTAAACCAATATCGTAAAAGACTTTTTATAACATGTTTTATATGTCATTAAATATTACTTTTGTTAGGTACTTCTTCTAGTACATGTAAACAAAATTATAAATCAAAAAACTAAATTATAAATCCTAAAAATGTGTGAGCCATATTTTTTAAAAATCTACATTTTTAGAAAATTACGATACCAGAGGGGGACGTCTAATGCGGCTTCTTTATCTTAAGGTATATACACGACATAATGCAAAACGGCATTCACGGGCTAAAACTAGAGATTATACCAATGCCTATTTGGAAAAGATTGGAATAGAATTGGGACGATTTTTTAAATGAAATATACATATTAGGACACGGATAGAATAACAATTTGCCTAACTGTCGTTTCATCTTTTAAGGATGATTTTCAACCATTATCGTATTAGCCGTTGAAGTAGTGGCCTCAGTGGATGAAGGTCCCACCACTTTTATGTCTGGTGGAGCTGCAGCTCAACACGGCTAACTAGGAGTTCTCATATCACGAGTAATTTGTTGACGACAATAATCCGAAATAATTTGCATTTGGAAATATTAATGGGCTGTTTATCTTTTTATACCTTATATTTTATAAATTTAGTCAAACAATATACGCTCGGATTTTGATTTCATTAAATGTATAACTTCATATGAATTTATTACACAAATTTATACCTTTTTTATATCAATATTTAATTTTGACCTAAAAATTAACTAAAATACCCTCAAATTGTAAAATAAGAGAACTGTAAATACCTAAAAAAACATTATACGAAGGTTTTTTTACTTCAAAAATTGAATAGAATACCCTAAAAATAGGTATTTTGGGTGTTTTTATTTTTCTTTTCCTCTTTTTTTTAGAAGTTCTAATTTTTTTTCTCTTTCATTTAAGAATGATTTGGTCATTTTAAATATCAAAATTAAAAGTATAAATTTATATATCAAAACTAATATGAAAGTATTCATTCGATAAGATTGAAATTATAGTTTTAAATTAACCTAAAACAAACGGTATAAAAGATAAATATCCTTATATTAATTGATTGAAATTTTAAAAAATTTCGCCGAATTAAGATCTTAAGAAGCTGCGATATTTTGTGAAAACTTATGTTGTCATATATAATTATTAATAATCAAAAGCAAACCAAACGGTATTCAGCATTTTGAATAATCAAAGCTCCCTACCAAACTATCATCCTTGGTTAACATGTTCTTTCCTTCTAGTTAGGTTAGGGTATGGAGTTTTTCAAAAGAATGTCAAATTCTTATAGATCCTTAATCAACAAAAACATATTGGATTGCTTCTCGATTCGTTCACGCCAAACAAGAATAAGAACTCGTCAAATGCGAACGCCACATGTTAAAATGAATGGTAAAATAGATTTAGCAAAATACATGTTAAACACATTTAACATTTAGCAAAATAAACGTCAAAAAAGAGGCGGCGTGTAAGATCGACCGCCACGTCACATGTTATGTAGGTTAATAAGGTTATGATTACAGTTGACCTAGGTTAATAAGGTAATGATTACAGTTTGTATTCCCATTAATACTTTAAAGTTAGTATTAGAGTTGTATTTCTATCATTATTCTTTTGCGAATATCCTTGGGATTGATCCTTCTAATAACCTATTCAATGTTGGCGATAGAACTCTTTCCTTCATTTTCCATCTCAAGTAGCGAAACAAATACAAGTAATTTTCGTCTCTCAGAAGGGAGAAAAAAAATCTAAAACTTATACAGAACCCACTTGTTCCTAAATCTCAAGGAAACAACTGAGGATAAAACCTGCTGTCCGTTTCCACCAATTTTAAACTCAAATAAAGGAAAACAATTGCCAAAAAGAACATACTAGTAATTCTACTATTCCTCATGGACGGATTTGAGTATCACACAATCATTGAAATCAAGTTCACGAAAAACAATTCCACTCACTTACAGCGGTTTTGTCGGAAACTCCTGATTTTCATTCTTCCAAATAATCAGCAAATAAATAGGGCGTTACTAAAAATAATTATGCATGACAAGCGACCGAGAAAAATGGCAGATCTCAGAATGTTAATAAGCATGTAGGAATGTAACACCCCAAAGTTAATTAAGTGTAATTAGAATATTAAATGGTGAATTAGTGTGCCATGATAAGTGCTTTGAGCTTAATTTGATTACTTTGTGGAAACCTTGAGTTAATTACTTTTTTATGATTTTTAAATTATTCTAAATTGTTTTTAATTGTTAATTTAAGTTTTAATAAAACAATTTGATTTGAAAACAGAGTGTGGTTGCACACAGTTTTATGCAACTACTTTTCTCTCTCTCCTTCTATTTATTTCACTTTCCCTCTCTCTCTCCTCATTTCTCCCGTGCACTCTCTCTCTTCTCTCTCTCTCTCGTTTCTCTTGGGTTCACTCTCACTCTCTCTCTCAATCTCTCAAAATTTTTGAAACAAATTTCGTTTTCAAGCTTTGGGCTAGGAGATCGAAGGCTCGGGGACAAGATTCAACAACAGAAACAACGTTTTCAAGCTTTGATTCGAGGTTAGATTTTAAAAACTCAAAGTTTTTCTATTTTTCAAGATTTTCTTGCATTTTGAAATTTTAGAGTTTCTAAGCCTAGAAAAGCTTCAATCTAAGTTAGATGGACTTAGATTAGCTAGAATGTAAACTTCATTTCCTCAAAAACGGATTAGAATCAAGATTTTTCATTTTTCCTCTATTTTCTCTATTTTCGGATTTTTGTAAAAATCTTGTTTAAAACTTGTTTTAAATCACTAAACAGTGTTCTATGATGATTTTCTATTGTTTATGATGATTATCCATACCTGGGAATTGAGAAAACAGGTTAGATTTGAGGATTTGAATTCGGGACTGCCGAGACCCGTGCGTGGAAATTTCTGGAATTTCCCAGATCGGCAGGCCG
>CAMOHE010048867.1:22291-34275 GCA_946598075.1 Artocarpus hirsutus | reverse complement strand
AATGGTGTTTTAAAAATCAACAAGATCGGCAGGCCGATACATGGCAACTGGCAGGCCGATTAGAATTCTTCGACAGTCCGACTAGTATGGTCGGCAGGCCGAACTAAAAAAAAAATTTCTTTTCAAACAAGTTTTAAAGTTTCATATGTGGAAGAAAATTTATAAAATAATAAAGTCTAATAAACAAGCATTCTCAAAATTTATAAAACTTATCCTTAAAATTATAAACATACTCCAATTCATAAATCATAGATTATTTCATTAAAATTTCTTTCCTTGACATTCTTCCATTTGCAAATCATCTTCTTTAGCTCACACGCTTGTCAGTGTCCTCCGTCTACTCCAAAACTTTCTTATCCTTATCTGCAATATGATATAAAACTTGAATAAGCTAATGCTTAGTAAGTACATTGTAATTCTCACAACTTAAAAACATTTCATGAACATCATCAACTTCATCATTATCATCATCATAATGGTGCACTAGGCACATTTTCATAGGAACATATCTTTCATTACATCAACCATATTAAAACTTATTCGTTTTATCTTAAGGGCCCAAGTATTGCATCATAACATCATCATCATATGTGCGTCGTTATGAGAGGAGAGGGGTAGCTAATCCCAAACCAAACATGACACATAACATAACATAACTTAACTTAACATTTCATTGGGTGTGCAACACTTATTTAGGTGATACATATATACATACTTATACTTTCATACTTTGAAAAATATTATCATGAAAACATGCTTAAACTTTCATGCTTTAAACTTCATGAAAAATCATCATGAGAAATCATCATAAAACCATCATAAAAAAAATAGATTCTAAACTTTTCATAAAACTCATACTTTTCATAAACATACTTTTCATAAACATATCATGTTGCAGGTGAGAATATACTTACTTCAATGAGCTTACTTAACCTTACTTTTGTAGGTGACAATGCCGCGGTCTT
Organism: Artocarpus hirsutus; assembly: GCA_946598075.1. Lineage (NCBI taxonomy): Eukaryota > Viridiplantae > Streptophyta > Magnoliopsida > Rosales > Moraceae > Artocarpus > Artocarpus hirsutus. Next base: position 33,310 of record CAMOHE010048867.1, on the reverse strand, counting down.
GATATGCTCACTTCTCAATATGTTCATGCATATATTCATAAAGTGGTAATTAACATTTATTTTATGAATTAATTACCATAACATAACATCCCTAACATCATACATACATACATTTTTCATTAACCGTAAAACATTGAAACAACATTTTCAACACATTTATATTTCTGACCTCCATGAAATTAAAAATTAACAACTTTACATCCACATATAATTTGAGAACCAAAATTGACAGGAACATAGATAACATATATACCTATCACCATGATTTTTCTTTAGTTATAAAAATCTCATTTAATAATTTAAACAAGTCACATATCATTCAACATGCAATCTGCCAGCAATAGTTAGGCAGTGAACATATTTTATCTCAGGTCCAATTTTCACATTTTCATATCATAGAAAAATCCACAAAAATTATCACATGTAATAAACACACAGAATTATAAAATATTCAAAAATCATCCTTAAATATATTCCTAACACCACAAACCATGCATTGGAAGGCAGAGACCAAAAATACACTCTATGTGCAAAATAGTGAGTTACATGTAATTATTATTTCCCAATAATTAAAATAAAATTATAATGACCCTAAAATTCACATGATCACATATTAACATATAAATATAGTGGTACAAAAATTCTCATCACTATATAGCATCATGTATTTATATAAAAACATCACATAACAAAAAGCTCACAATTTTACAGTTTAAGCAGTCACATAACCTAGGCTTATTAAAAATTCTATAACACATGAAATACTCATCAAATTATTACCAAACTTTCCAGTCCATAATTTAATATATATATAAACATGTCCACCAAATTTCGTGCAAAACAACATTCATTTGCATTAAGAACAACAGCCATACATATGTGCAACGTAAACAGTCAGTAACAATTTACTGTGAGTAGTGGAGAGAAGAAAATTCATAAATTTTTATAGAAAATTCGAATTAACATGAAACTTGGAGAAATATCTTATAAAACATGCATAATTAACATACTAAAAATTTAGAGCAAAACAAAATTCGTAGAGAAAGATATGGCAGTCACATTACAGGAGAAAAATATGCTTAAAAATTACCGAAATTGAGTTCATACCTTAAAACGATTTCTTCTTAAAACTCCTTGAATTATCTCCAAAGAAATTTTGATATTTTAACAAAGGATTGCAGGGGAAATTTGAGAGGAAGAAGAAGAAAGAGATGTGATAAGAAGAGAGAAATCGAAAGAGAGAGAGAGAGCGTGAGAAAGAAAACGTGAGAGAAAGAGAGAGAAATGAAAAAATGTCTGAGAGAATGTGTGGGAAATTCACATGAATGAGAAAAGAATAAGAGGGAATGTCTGTACTGTGATTTTAGAAATCCTTTTCCTTTTTTTTTTATTAAAATTAGGCAATTACACGTGAAAATTGAGGGAATTAAAGAAATTCATTTGATTACGTTACAAAAGAAAAATCTTCTCTCCATATTAAATTAGAATTTTCTGATTAAATGCAAGGCAAAATTCGTGTGAATGGATGGAATTGAGGGAGAAAAAGTCAAAACTTCCAAAAACGGTTCGAGTTGCCATATTTTACCTTTGTAAAACGGGAAAACTTATCAACGCATTCAATCCATTCAAAGTCAAATGCTTCTTTACCAAAATTAGAGAAATCATTCCATAATTATGTCAATTATTCAAAATAAATCATCCAATCACATAATCAGCCTTATCATAAATTTTGTGAAATTTCTGCTGACTGCTTGTCAACTGTCATCGGCCTGCCGATCTTTGAAGTCCGGCCTACCGATGCTATACCATCGGCTTGCCGTTCTGAGGATATTATTTCGGCCTACCGAACTGAATGGTCCGGCCTGCTGATCTGCCCTTAAATACAAAATCATTCATAACATTAAATTATCAATTAAAATATGATTAAACATATAACATTAATGACATGAACATTTGAGCACATCAATTCCACGTGAGCATCACCTGCCATAATACTTAGAATAAAATGGTTAGCACCATTATATTATATATCATAACACATATCATAAATTTAACATTTAACGTCGTTATTTTCATAACATAATCCATTACATAAAATTAGGCGGGCGTTACAATTACACAAAATACAATTTATCAAGGAAAATTCATCGTTTAAATCCAAATTAATTCCATATTTAAATTAATGAATTTTATTAGTCATTACACAAAGTGACATGTTTCCTCTTCTAATTTACCTTTGTTATGTTGGGTTTTTTTTATTTAATATCTTATTGTGGGCTTACATGTTTAAGTGGCAATTATATTATGGGTTATCTAAATTTAATAGGATCAAATAAGTGGTATATTATTTTAGAGATATCTATTAGGTATGAGCTTTAACTATGTAGAAACCCAATACGAATCAAATTAGAAATAATAGGATTCTAATTTGATCTAGTATATAAAGACACCTATAGGGTTTTGATCTCCAAGTTAAATTATACGTACAATTTGCTCTCCTCCTCCCTCGTCCACTAAAAATATAGAATCTTTGAGTACTAAAAACAAATTTGACTGTAGAAGATTCCATCTCTCTCAATTACATCACTATAGATTTAGGTACACATGCTCAACTATTATACTAGTAATTTGGCATGACGGTTTTAGAGATTTAAGAATTTGATGGTAAATCATATTTTGGATTAAATCTAACATGTTATGGAAAGATTAGCTAATGCACTTTAGGCTTTTACTGTGTGGTTTGCAATTGTGGAAAAATTAAGCCCAATATCATCTCTAATATTTAAGGAATTGTCTTTAGGCTGGCACCTCAAAGACAGTTAGGCCTAATTAGAAGGTAGAAACTACCGACGGTGGTGGCATGATAGCGAGGAGGATTCTATTTGAAGTCTTTATCAACTAATAAGTCAAAGATTCAAGTCTCATATCACATATAAGAGTTTGCCTTATGGCAAAAATTATATGTTGATGGACTATTGAAACTTAACTTATTATCTGGTAAAAACTCAAGGATAAGATTCTTATCATTCCACCTGTAATACTAATAGATTCTAAAAATAGTACTAATTTGGGGGAGTAAAAGACACCATTGATCTTTTTTTAAGAGCAAAAAACTAGATGGTAGGCTAAAACATTCAAACTCAAGTGTAAATCCTAGGAGGTGCTAGATAATAAAAAATGGATAAGCAAACTCTTTTTTTCTTTTTTTAGCATTTATTTATTTATTTTATTTTTTATTTTATTTTACTTTTAGACTGGAAAGGTATAAAAAGCCTCTTGTGTTCCAACAAAAGGATTCAAGGTATTGAATGATATCATTAATATAATATATATATATATATATATATATATATATATATATATATAAAAATAAAGAGAGAGAATAAGTATCATATGTTGCTTTCAAATGAAAAAACGACGAAACAGTTTTTCTTTTTTCTTTTTTAATTTATGCCACCTTTCGCCTATCATTTACTAAATTTAGTTTGCTTTCCATGTGTAAGGCCATTCGCTAGCAAGGGAAGCTCACGTTTTTCTGCCTCGTCAGATCGTGCCGTCAGAGGTGTAAAGGAAGTGGTTGGACCCACGGGAGTTTGAAATGCATGCCCTTCTAGCGCGTGCTCGCCGTTGCTTGAAGTAGCCCTGCATGTCTAACCCAAGTGGGGCCCACGCTGACACTTGCGTAAGAGTCTATCAGGCCAATCTCCCATCCTACGCTCATGCTTTTCATACTCTAATATAAGCCGTCCATAGGTTGGCTCAGACAATTGCGATCGCTTTTTAGATTTGCTCCCCACGCCCTTTCACCCTCTCTTTTGTTTTTTTTTATTTTTTTATGTTTGTTCTCCTATTCTTGTCCTTTTTCCACACATTTTTTTCCATCCTCAATTTTTTATTATTTTTTTGTTAAAATCTTTAATTTTTTTCAACATGTTTAATATAAACGCACATCGTGCTTCTCAACTCCTTTTCTTAAATGAGAATTTATGAAATTTTTGAAACGCAATATTACCATATAGCGTGAAACTTCAAGTACCAAAATGATGTTCTTCCCTAATTTCATTTAAATCTCTTCAACAATTAATCTTATACAATATTTATGTATTCCCCCAGAATTTGAGGCCATGTAAAAATGCACTATGAATTTCAAAACATAATTTATGTTCCCTTAAACTACACAATCATAAGAAATCAAGTCCTTCCGTAAATTTAAGGACGAAAATTGACCTACTTCACAAATATGACAAAAAAAGGCCCTTATTTTTCTACGTAAAAACACAAATTAAGTTCATAAAAGAAATAGGTTCATTATTATTATTTTTTTAAAGTGCTCGAGAAGTATTGAACAATGTTCACTAGTTTTATTTGGCTTCCAAATTCTATTAGACAAATTACATTGTGCAAGTTTACTGTAAAAGACGATTGAAAAAAAAAAAAAAAAGATGCCTCAAATACCCACAAAATAAACCTTTTCAACGAGAAAGAACATTAAGGTTTAACCTGTTGAAATCTCACAACTAAAAATATTTAGAGCAAATAAACTCCATAGAAGTTCCAAGGGCGCAATGTGGAACCGGCTATGATTCATTCTTAAATTTATAATGCTTCTTTATTCTCTCATTTTTACTGCATGTGATTTTAAACAAGGCTGCTGTCTGAACTTTTGCTACCTTTAAACATCTATTAATTGTTTCATTAAACATGTTAAACTAATCAAGCTCACTAAACTTTTGTTACTTAATGCCTAACGATTGTGATTGATGTACAAGGTGCTTTTTTTTTTCTTTTTAAATTTAAACCTACAATTTGATGAGTCAAAAAAGTGAAGATATTAATTATTTGTGCAAATTGTTTCTTCATGATATCCTTTTATTTCAAGTTTACACTCGACCAATAAGTAACCATTTTAACCCTGATCACGCATGATCTTATTGTCAAATGGTATTTATAACTATAAAATAAACTAGATTACGCATTTTCTCTTTTCTTCAACTTGTAGAAAGAAAAGTTCTCTCCTTCCTTTCTATTTTTCCTCATCCTGAGAGTATGCTTCTACTTTCCTTCTAGTTATTATGCTTCTACTTTCTTTCTAGTTTCCATTATCTTATCAAACATAGCACAAGAGAGAGGAAAAAAAAAAAAGAGGCTCCTCATTTTTTTTTTAATCCATATAATCATAATTTTGGTAACTACGACGGATAAGGAATTTACAACTACCTTAATTTGACATACGACCACCATCTCAAGCAAATGGTCGGGAGAGTTTGCAATTATGGTTGATAAAATTAAACATGGAAAAAGTTATGCAAATATATTCTAAAGTAACACATGATCCACAAAAAACAGCTAACAAGAGAAAAGTTTAGAGCTTAAAAGGGATGGAAACATCTTGAGCAAGAATTATTAACCAACAGTTCATTCTTGGCGCACTTTTGCTTGGTGAGTGATTGGCAGAAGCGATCGGCTGTTGCTGCGATTGCCAGGCAAAACTTGCGATGCCCAAGTATAAAAAAGCCTCAAGTTCCTAACAATGTGCCTCGTGATGAATCCTTTTATCTGTCCGACCAACGGTCGCCTTATGATGTACGGTTTCTCTGGGACATACACGCACCTCGCAACCCAACCGATTGGCCAAGTCAGGGCTGCAAACCCAACACATAATAGCCACTGGCACCAGTTCAATCTCTCTGTGTCTACAAACCTCTTCATAAATTCCACAAATAAAAACTGAAGGACGATGGTGAGTGCAACTATCCACAAAAAGAGTTTGCTAGTCTGTAGCTGTTTAAAGATATTCTTCTTCTCCAGCTTCCTTACGTTGAACTCATTGAAGACTTGGCAAAGCACGTAAGAATTGAAAATGAATGTGTTCTTTACCGTATCATTTTCACCAAAAATCAACAATATGCTGGGCAAGTGTAGCAGCGTCAAGATGAGAGCTGCTTGATACACAATTTGAGGCAAGATGTTCCTCCACATGATGTTGGTGACAATAGGCTCTGTCTTGCACAGAACAGGTGGCTTGTTCATGTCTTCTTCTGTGGGCTTCTCAGTGGCAAAAGCCAGGCTGCCTAGTGAATTCGTAACCACGCTAATCCACAATAATTGCACAGCTGTGAATGGGAGTCCGTGGGCTGAAAAAAACCCAATAGAGCTTGCTAATAGAGTTGCTCTACTCACCGTCAGCTGGAACTGAACGTACTTCTGTATGTTGCTATAAACAGATCTTCCCCAACATAATGCCTTGAATACAGAAGCCAAATTATTATCTGAGATGATGACATCATAGCTATCTTTGGCAGCTTCAGTGCATTGGTTAACACCCATAAAGAGTCCAACATTAGCTACTGCCATTGCCGCGACGTCGTTCATGTTGTCTCCAGTGACAGCTACGACATGACCTTTATCTTTCAAGCACTGAACCATAAGGAGTTTATGGAAAGGCGAGGCTCTTGCCATTACACATATCTTATCAGCCATTTCCTTTTGTTCCTCCCTTGTGTACTTTTCGAAATCCTCACCATTTATAGCCACGCCGCCACAATCAGCCATCTTCAATCTCTCCTCTGGCGTGTAGTTGCGAAAATCCAAGCCTTCTATAACTACGACATTGCAATCAGGTTTTGGAATTCCACACTCTCTGGCTATAGCTTTTGCACTAAAGATATCATCGCCAGTTATCATTTGAATTTTTACCCCAGCATTCTGGAAATCTTCAACACTTTTATTCACCCCTGAACGACACGAATTGCTAATCCCAACGACTCCTAAAAGTATCATCCCTTCTTCTAATATTTCATTTTCGTTTGCACCCTGAAAATCTTCTACTGAAACTATTTTATGTGCAAAAGCAATGCACCTGAGGTTGCTAGCCACCATACCTTCAATTATTTGCCTAAATTCCATTTTCTGACCATGATCCAAATCATTCATATTTCCATAACTGTCGTAGTAGCTAGAACACTTTGTTAAAATTAACTCTGCATCTCCTTTCAAGTGCAGTTGTTTTGTATTATCTACCCTCCGTTTCGCAAGAATCCTGCTTAGTTTCCTCTTAGAATTGAAGGCCTCAGTACGAAGAATTTCATGATTCCTCTTTGCTTCCTCCGAATTCATTTGCAAATATTCAATGGCCCATGAATAGATTGCTTTCTCTGTTGGACTAGTTGAGATATCAAACTCTAACCCTGAAGTGTCAGTTGTGCTATAAATGCTACTAGTCTTATTGAGAGCTATTCCTTCACGGAGCAATTCAATAACATTCGGATCATCAATTGATGAAAAGTAGGCTCCTTTTGTCATACATTTTTTGCCTAGAAAAAACTTGTCAACCTTCATTTCATTCGTTGCAGTTTTATCAATGCAAATGATGGTGGCACACCCCAGTGTCTCCAAAGATGAGGACTTCATCACCACTGCCTTATGCATTTTCCTCAATTTCATCATTGCATAAGCCCGAGTAAACGTCAAAGACAGTTGATCAGCATCTGGAACGTCAAATAGTTGTGTGATAATTCCAACCAAAGCACCCACTTTGCCATTAAGGTTGGCTATGCCATGGAGAGGTTCATCATTTTCATCCACGAAATAAACGGCTCCTGCTATAATCATTACAAAAGCTACTAACATAACTGCATAAGAGACCCATTTGAATATCCAGTCCAACTCTTCAAGCTGAGCTGCTAGTTGTAGAGGTGCCTCTTTTCGGGAATCACTGTTAGTTTCCCTCACCGTTTGGGCCCTTTTTGCATCCATTCCAACAGAAGTGACAAGCATACGACCAAAACCATCAACAACTTTTGTTCCGGAAAACAAGAACGGGTTATACCCAAGCAATTTCATTTCTATGCCTTCATCACTCAGCCCCTGATCATCTCTTGCTTCCTTGAGCTGTAGTTTTAGAAACTCAGGTCCCTCAATGAGCAAACCATGAGCTGGAACCTGATCTCCAGGCTTTAAACATACGACTTCTCCAACCACAATTTCGAATTTTGGGATATGTTTCTGACGTCCACCTCTCACAACACCGATTTTGATGTTCTTGCTGCTTTGTTGTGACTTCTCTAGTATTGTATTATGCCAATACTCGCTCAAGGCAGTGACCAGAATGGCTAAAACAACCCCAATGAATATGCCTGCACCGTCCTTCCAACCATCTTCTGACCCTTCCGCTTTAATGCCGAGACCAAGAGAGAGTGTCCCACAGATTATGAGAATAACAACGTTAAACTCTAGAGCAGCTTGCCGCAAAAAATGAAACAACCCTCTTTTAGGTGGACCCTTAAACATGTTTTCACCAAATGTGTTGCGCCGACGAAGAGTGTCCATGTCATTATTGTCAATTCCGTGGTCTGTACTGGTTCTGAGTTTTCTTGCTACACCATCAACCCCTCCCAACTCTTCAAGCAATGCAAGATTTTCTCCTTCAACAAGATCATGGAGCGTTGTTTTATCAATGCGATAGATGGATTTCAGTATTCTGGAACCAAAGAGGGTTGAAATTAAAGCTAATAGCCAATAAGAGTTACTGTCTTTCTCAAGCAACTCCTCTCGCTCTGACTTTCTCTGCATTGAACTGGTTATCGACATGATGCTACTAGTAAACCCCACCTTCCGATTGATGTCTGACCACATTAGATCACCATATATTTAGACCAAATATCAATTGGGAATGACTGACAGAATTAAATAATGACCACAAGTAAAGAAAATTTTGTTTGTTTGAATAAAGAACAAGGAAACTTCTCAACGCGGTATTGTGCGCCCCGGTAGTTGCTAGACTTTGTTAGTTTATGAACAGTCAAACGTAGTTAATTATAACAAGTGCATGATCCAAGCAAATTTCAAATGTGTGCACGATATAGGATCCAATACCAAAGAGTGTGTGAGGCAACCAAGATAGAATATATAGTTCAAAGCTATTGTATGCTACTGGTAAACTTCGCATATGATATATCAATATAATCGGCGAGTTATTTTTTCTTCTTAAGGACATGGCACTTTGTGATTCTATGATCCTACTGATCCTGAAAAACCTTTAGTAATTTGGATCGAAGTACTTGAATCATATACATTTTATGCAACTCAGTTTAAAGAGCAGTTGAAAAATTAATAAATTATACTACAGTAAAAACTAACATGTAATGATAATATTACCCTTGCATATCGTTAGCAGAAAATTTATAAACGATCATTCAACCAAAACAATCCTTACAAATAGCTAAAAAAATCCACAGAAAGTTGCAGCAATTATATTTGTAACCCAAAATTTTATATTTGTCCAAGTTTCATTTCCAAAAAAAAAAAAAAAAAAAAGATTGATATTTGTACATATATGTTTTTACACAATTTTTAATTTTCTTTTTCATTATTGCCCCCTACTTTTAAAGAAAAATAATTGTAATATATATATATATACATATATATGTTGTTTTGTTTTTATTTTACAAGCAATGTATAGCTACATCTCCTGGTAATAAACCATGCGCATGTGTCTCCCTTTTTTTTTTTTTGTTTTCACGGTGCCTTTACTGGGAAAAAAAAGAGATAAAGATAAAAATGTAGCACAATTGACCACAAGATATGTATATTTCGACGCACATATATTGAAAATATACGAGGAAATACTGGAAACGAAGAAGAGTGGACAGCACCTTAAGGCAGTGCAGTTGTGACGTGAGCAAGTGGGTTTCTCTATCTCAGCTGCTATTTAAGTTGAAGAAGCTTCTTTTGCTGCATTATGAGAGAGAGATTAGTTTCTGTGGAGGAAATGGCAGGGAAAAGACGAGGTTCTACATATGCAGTGAAAAGAGTAGTCGATGGAAAGACTCGATCGAGGTAAAAGAGAGGAGGCAGACAATGGTCAATAAGGAAAAATGTCGAAACGTTTCTTGCTTTAACTCTAGCTTTGTTTGGGAACTCTGTTCCAACACAAAAAGTCCTTTTCCAGTTGTTTAATTAGCTTAGAGGAAAGCATAGGAAAAAAGACAGAAGAAAGAAACAAAGAAAGAAAGAAGGGTCTCTTACATCTATATCTATGTCTATATATTAAGCAGTTTGCCATCCTACCTGCTCCCACAAACTTATACACGGTAAAATAATTGCCATCAGTGGTGGGCCCACACTGGTTTTAAAATTCCTTCCCGTGACCAAGAGTCAAAGTTCAAAAAGGACAAAAAAAAAGTGGAAAAAAAATTGCTTCGCAAACGCGTTTAGGCGCAGAACAAATAGAAAAGCGCGAGCCTTACCAACAACAAGCAACGAGAAATGTTAAATAATAAACCTGTTCACTTTGCTTTTTCTCCCAACCATCAACGTATTTACACTGACCCTGATCGAGAACTCCTAATCAAGTTGCCGTGCTAACAATAAATTTAATATTTAAGTGTAACATAACACTCTTTAGGGCAATGTTGTTTTTAATGTTAGAGTTGCTATGTATTAAATTTTGTTGTATTTAGTTCTTATTAGGTGATAAATTAACTTTTTGCTTTAATAATTATAACATTCTTATTTTTAATTATTTCAATATAAAAAGTTTATAGTTGCAAGTTAAGGTTTAATAATTATGATAAAATCTGAACGTAATGGAACTTATTTTCTCTTATCTCATGTTGTCTTTCTGTCACTAATGGAATACGGAGAAATTGCTGCTAAGAGATGTTCTTCTATTTTGAACATTTCGGGGTCTGTTGAAGCGTTTTTGTGGAAAATGATAATTTTACCCTTGACGAGTGAAACACCCGTTATTTCAATGGGTATAATTTTTATAAAAATCATATAAATAAAATGTCACTTTAGTATTTCTTACCAAGTCTTCATAGGAAACATTTAAAATTTACCTATCACCCACTTCTACCAACCTTGTCCCCCTACATTAATGCTCAATTAAGTAACCTCTTTCTCATTTGGCTAAAGGTCTCTGAAGAAGACATAGAATTAATTCACCTCAATTACTAGGAGAGAATGGAGATTGATATATTTTCTCAACTACCTTTTTAATGCTTCCTTCATCTTCTT
>CAMOHE010048867.1:0-22271 GCA_946598075.1 Artocarpus hirsutus | reverse complement strand
AGAACGAGAGTAAGTGTGGGAAGTCAGTTTATGAGGTACAATGTTATATAAAAGGCATGAGACCAATATGAGAAAGAAAGAGAAGCATGGATAAGGAGAGCAAGACCAATTTCTACTACATGTTGATCATCTCGTTCAAAGTAATCATTATGCTCTGGAGTGTAAGGAGGAGTGGTGAGATGAGAAATGCCATTAAGAAGCAATATTTTCCAACCTTGTCTATATAAAGATAAATGATGTGGCTATCAAAATGTTTTTCAACAATTTCTTTGAATCGAATAAATACTTCGTGGACATCATATTTCTATTCCAATGAATGTGACCCTATGTATTTTGTAAAATGGTCAACAAAGATACATAATATTGAAAACCGTTGTGTGATAACACAAAAGAGGTTCAAACGATGGAGTAGATAATTTGAAGAGACATAGATTGAATGGTGAATGTGGAGAACGAGAGTTTGTAGCTTTTATGGCATTGACAGGCATTGCAAAGAAAATTTGATGGGTGGGGTGAAAACAAGGAAAGGTTATGATTGAGCACTACGTGGTGGAGGATTCTAAGAAACAGATGACCTAGATGATGATGTCATCCATGCAAAGTGTTTTGACACTAGAAAAAGCTAGAATGGGAGCAGTAGAGGAGGAAGTTACTGGCCATTCATAAATACCATCCTTCGTCCGTGCTTACAACAGGCATGCCCCCATGCAAAGATCCTTCACCACAAAGGAAGTGGGTAAGAATTTAACAAACACATTATTGTTTTGACAAAATTAAGATGCTGAAATTAAATTTTTTTTTCATAGATAAAGCAAAAAGGACATTATTTAAATGGAAGGTATGAGAGAAAGAATTAAGGAATGTGGAACCAGTATGGGTTATATGTAAACCTGCACTATCATCGATCATAATTAAGCGAAAAGTCGGACACTGCTTATCCTTGTGCCCTTGTTGTTGGCAAGCTTGGTAGTAGCCATTGTACGGCTTCGGTGGGTTTCTCATATTCTCCTTCCTTTTTTTCCTTTTTTTTTTTTTTTAATTTTTAAGCTTAGACTAATAGAAAAGGCACACTCTTAGAAATAATGCAAACGGCACACACTTTGCCTATATCTGTGTATATATAAATATATTTGATAAAGGAAAGTAAATGACATACTTTTCCTATAAATATATATATATATATATATATATGTATACACACACAGATATATATGATAAAGGAAAGTAAACGACGCAATTAGATTACTACAAACTGGTTTATCGGATGTGTGTGTTGGTGACAAACTTGTGGAAGATGGTCGTGTGACAGGAACAGAAGGCGAAGGTATGATGGACGTACAGAGGAGAATCGTGTGACAGGCGCAGAAGGCGGCACAACAAGTCGACGACAGATTTGCAGACGACAATAGTGCGAAAAAGACACGGGGCGATGCTGATTTCGCAATAGTGACTATGAAAGAGCGGTAATGACAACACGAGGCTGAGATTGGCATTGGGGGAGGAGTGCGGCTTGGTTGGCCCTGGAGAATTGCGTAGTTGTGGTTGGCATTGGAGAGTTGCACGGCTGTAGTCTTCGCTAGAAGATGACGAGTATGATACGAAGCGGACAGGGCCCGCGTACAATAAGAATGGTACGAGTATTTGTGAAAAAATGGTCTTAACCTTTCATTGATCAAGATTGGTATATATAAAAATTGAGTATAATGTAAGTATGTCCAAATGGAATGAATAAGTTAATTTTAAAAATCAATCAAATCACATAAAATAAGAAACTACCTAAAATACAAATTACACTTGAATGCACATCATACTACATCAAATGAAGATTGATTATGTTTCACTAATAATTTTATTGCTGAAATATAATTAGAATGGCATAGTTGTAACTATGAGGTAAAATAATGGTCTATTATCGTGTTTTAGTTTTATAGGGAAGTAGGAAGATATATGAAACAAGAATGTGATAAAGAAAGTGAGCCTAGCATTTCTTAATGAATAAACATCTAAACATTTGAAATAAAAAATTTTATATATTTTATTTGAACTCTTCGCCTTTTGGTAGATTTACATGTGGTTTTACTGCTAGATTATGTATGCAACGACTTTTTTCTGATTCCTTATTATTTGGAAAACATTAAGGGTTAATTTCACTTTTGACCTTAAACTGTGGAACTTGCCACAATTTGGCCTCTAAACTTTTAAACATCACAAAATACACCCTTAAGCTATTCAACTTATCCCATTTTGCCTTTTTAATTACTAAATATGTTAAATATTGTCGAAATTGAGTCGATAATTTCACTTTTAAATCCTAAACGATGCAACTTGTCTTATTTTGGTCTATAAACTTTAAACTATAAGAAATCAAGTCCCTCAACTATGAAACTTATTCTATTTTTACCTTTTTATTACTAAATCTGTTAAATATTAATGGAAGACTATTTTGATCTTTTGGCTCTAAGTATGTTTTCAATGTATATTGTGAAGGCAAGATACCAGAATTTTGTTTATTCATTATATAAGTTTTACTTTTTCTTTTTTTAATTATTTTTTAATAAAGTTTTACTTTTTTTTCTCAAAGTTTTATCAGAGTTTTTTTTATCATGACTTGTTCAGGTCTATATTAGTGTGAATTAAAATTTTAAAAAAATGAACAAATAAGACAAAAAAACACTTGGACATAGGTACATTTACAAAGTAATGAAAAACAATATATAAAGACCACAATATAACCTACTTGTCATTTTTAAGCCAACAAAATTGTATGTTTCTCTATGAAACCACTTATTTGTAGGTCTAAGATGTGTGAAATTTAATAACAAAAAATTTAATCTCAACCGTCGATTAAACTAATCGATCTGGTCCATACATATGTAACTTAATCCATCAACATTTAACGAATTTACTCACAAAAAGGGAGGCCACAAGAGAATAAGTTTTATAGTTCAGGGTGTAACTTGCCATGATTTAAAAGTACAATGGTCAAAATAGGACAAACTGCATAGTTTAAAGGTTAAATGTGAAATTATTAGCTCAACTCCGTCAATATTTAACTGGTTTAGCAATCCAAGGACCAAAATAAAACAAGTTGAATTGTTCATAGGTGTTATTCGTCATGTTTTAAAGTTCATGGGCTAAAATGGAATAAGTTGCATAGATTAAGGTTCAAAAATGAAATTAACCCAAACATTAAAAAAGTGTCCTCCTTTGAAAAAAACCACTTGAAAAAACCCAAATAAATTCAACACAAGCATTTAAAAAAGAGTTAAAAACTGTGGTTGTTAGCATAACCTAACGGTAAAACCACACCCGATTCTACGATAAAGTAAAGTTCAAATCCTTTGTTCAATAAATAAACTATGTTCTATAAATAAATATATCAGAGTTAAAAACTCATCTAAACATAAGTAATTGAAAATCACACTTCAAATCTAATATTATATCAAGCAAAGCCTTCCTCTACTAGGAGCACCGCCCACCCACATCTCTATCCCCACCCAATCACGTTTAAGCCACCCCACCACCAGCCAAGCACCGGTACCAGCAAGCCATCACCAGACACCTTATAACCTACAGCCGCAAAGCCAGAAGCATTGCATCAGACACCCACAACGTAGCACCATGATGCAAACCACGAGCAAGGGCAGAGGTGTTGCCACAATTCCAATCCTCCGTGGTTCTAGCAAAATTGGCCGAAGCTGGCTGGCCCTTTATTCCGCGTTTACATTGCCTTGTCGAAAAGGCAGCATAAGATGCTATTTCAAAAATAGGTTCACAAGATGCTACATGCGACCAGTCCTTAGATAAATAACACATTTAGCAAGAGCTCAGTAAAGCCTGGTTCACAAGCAAGCTTAGGTATAACTATCCCAGCCTTCTCAAAGCCAACCAGTCCTGCTGGACTCTATAAGTCTTTTCCTTTTTTTTTCCCCTTTTTTTTTTCTTTTTCGACATAACATCTCTTTTTTGGCACAATATTATAATTCAATTATAAACAAACAAGACATCTCCTATATCGATAGAGCCTCTTCATTTTTGAATCCTATCGCCAATAAATACAAAGACCGATGCTTTGTTTGAGAAGAAAAACAAACAAGTTAAAACTTCCGAAGTTCCAACTTATCGTAACGTACAGCTACAATGTTTAAATTGTAAATTCCAACTGATTTTTTAAACAGACCTCTAATATAAAGCTCCTATATGTTAAAAAATACTACAATGTTTAAGTTTCAAGTTCCAATTGATTACTCACACACATTTCAATATAGAGCTTACCACTCCCTGAAAATAGAGCTGTTCCACTGCCAAACCTTGATGGACATTACCCGAGACTACCAAACAACACAGCATGTGCAAAGTTTCATTTACAATAGCGTAGGTTCACACTTGGAAATTCCACAACTGCACCTAAGTCAATCTTCAGCACCGCTCGCTCAGATGTAAAATAATGAAAGTTTTGTTAGAACGAGCCTTTTTCAGCATAAAACAATCCTTCGACTCGACATTGATCCAGTACCAAGACACTCTCAAAGGATACCATTCACGAGTATTCCTATTTTAATTGTTGTGCACTAGCATTTGTTATGGAACCAACGCGGAAAAAATAACTAAAAAAGGCACCAAAAACACGTACAAAATGGCTATCAACGTCTCTCAACAAAATATATCATACCAATGAAACGAATTTAAATAGACTAAGCTAAATTAGATGCAATATGAGTCCTTTAACACTACTAGCGTGGCTGCAAACTCCTAAATTACACGATCAGCAGAAATATAGAATTAAAAAAACCTCCATTCTATGAAAACAAAACCACCCTTAACTGCACACCACCATTGTCCAGGCATATCATACTGTCTTTGCCAATTACCATAATATTCAACTTCTACGCCTATGTTCTATCCAACCGATCCACATGAAAATCAAAAAACAAAAACAACTTCCACAACAATTAAGCATTCCACAATTTGATCAAATCAGCACCATGCAGCCAACACTTGCCCAGCAGCTTCATGCATCACACTTAAGCACGCTCACCCCTGATCCGCCTGGCTAGCTGGATGTCCTTAGGCATTATGGTAACACGCTTGGCATGGATAGCGCAAAGGTTGGTGTCCTCAAACAGACCCACGAGGTAAGCCTCAGCAGCCTCCTGCAATGCAAGCACAGCATGGCTCTGGAAACGAAGATCAGTCTGCAAAAACAGAGAAAAACAATCGTGAAAATATCAGTAACCATCAACTCTAACTCGTGTGAAAAATAATACCAAATCGAAGACTCGACAGAATCTCTACCTTGAAGTCCTGGGCAATTTCACGAACCAGCCTCTGGAATGGCAGTTTCCTGATCAGAAGTTCAGTGCTCTTCTGGTACTTGCGAATTTCACTGTGCAACATGCAAAACACAGGCAATTAGACAAAAAGCTTAAAACGCCAAAACAAATAAATCGGAAAGACAGGGTAAGATTCTTACCGCAGAGCAACGGTACCAGGGCGGTATCTGTGAGGCTTTTTGACTCCTCCAGTGGTTGGGGCAGACTTACGGGCAGCCTGAAAACACACAAAAATACAAGAAAAGAAATAAAGAAAAGAAAATAAATATACGCAATGTTGTCGACGAAACATTTCCGTAAATCGAAATCCAATATCTCAAGAGAACAAACCTTGGTAGCGAGCTGCTTCCTAGGAGCCTTTCCTCCGGTGGACTTGCGGGCAGTTTGTTTCGTACGGGCCATCTGCGAAAATATCTAGGACCTTATCCTTCCAGATAACACAAAGAACAGATTCAAAACTGAAATTTTCCAATTTCCAACGTAGATTTCTTCATCATCAAAACATGAACGAATCCAAAAGAAATCCCTAAGCAGATACAAGACAAAACCACAAAGGACTAATACCATATGACAAATTACTCTCCTCCCAATATTCCCCAAAAAAAAACCCTAGACAAGAATTTCATAAAATCCAAGACCGTGTCGAAAATTGAATAAAAACAGGAAAGAAATATGCCATTGCAATAATGCAAAAAATCAAACGAAAGAAACCGAACGCCATAAATCAGACCTCAAGAAACAAAAATCTCCAAGAAACATAATTGTGACGGAAATCAAAACCCAAATTGAAACCAAATACATCAATCCAATGGAAGAAGAAAACTATTATTTAAACCCTAGCCGACCTAAAGACAAAACGAGAGAAACGAAAACTGAAAAAGAAGAATTACCTCCGATTGCTCTCCTTCCTTGACCTTCCTCTGCGAGTCTCTCCTTAATTCACCGTCAAAGCGCTCTAAAATTCTAGAAAGCAGCGTGGTTATGGCATATTTATAGCGTGCGACCGTTGAGAGTACTGGATGATCGGACGGATAGGATTCGCTATCCGTGTGTTTTCTCCGTTTCAGATCCGACGGTCTATTTGTGGCTTACTTGTGTTTTCTCGTGTGAATTTTACGGCTGAGATTTAAAATTTATGTGCTTACACGGATCGTCAGACATTAATACTGGCTTCCTATTGGTTGAGGGCAATAACACTCCGTTTTGCGGTTTGTGTAACCTTTTTTCTTAGCTTTCGGTTGATTTTTCGTTTCGTGGTTATTATTTTTTTTGGCTATTAATACCTTTTATAATTCGCAGAAAATCATATCAAACAATATTTTTATACGGCGTTTTTGAAAATAGCTTGAATCATTAATTTGAGCTATAAACGGCAAAAAACTTTTACAATGATTTAAACTATGAATAAGATAAAATTTTTAAATATCATAGTTAAAAACTATAATATAAAATTTTTACATGTATAATTTTAAACCTATAATAATAATTTAAAATACTCTTTTAAATATTCTATTAATAAATAACACAGTTGAAATAATAGAAACAAACATATTTAAAAATCATTAATATGTAGCATTTTTGTTGTGCACTCCTTTGAAACAAATATAAGAGTTTTGAACTCAAAAATGTCTACAATACCTCAAAAGTAGGTTTCCATGCATGCTTTACGTTATTGTTTTTTGTAACTTCTTTAAAATTTGTAATTTTCTTTTCTCTTTTTTATTTAAAGATAATTAGTTTATGTTAAATGTTAAAATCAATCATCTACTAAACTGAAATATAAATTTATGTATTAAATTTAAAATGAAAATATATATTCGATGAAATTAAAATTGAAGATAAATATAAAAAGGAATAAAAAGTCAAATAAACATAAAACAAAAGAAATAAAAAGGTAAATATCCCTTCTAATAATTTGCTCACAATTTATAATTAAATAATCTATTTATCCATCAATAACTATAATAAATCTATGTTTATAACCTACCATCTATCTTTTTAACCTATACAATCTACAATCTATCTTTATAACCTATAGCTATATTATAAGTGCTAGTTTCCATTTTTTTACTATTTAAAACTTGTACAAGTTTCCATTTTATCACTATTTAAGATATAGTTCCACTATTTTGTTTTTTAGTGGTTCCAATTTCTTTTAAAACTTTTCTACCAAAAATTTTATATAATGCAATCATGCATGACTATTTTGCCTTTTTTTTCATTTATTTTGAAATCACTTTGAAGCTCATTTGTCGTTTGATTTTTATCCATTTATCTACTTTTCTTTTTTGTTGCAATTTCAAGTTTTAAAATGTTTGCCTTATCAATCCATTGTTTCTTCTCTCGTTCATCCCTTATAACCTTCTTTCTCAAATGGACTTCAAAAGAAAAATATGTTGTAATATACTTCTTTAGGATTCCATCTATATTTTTTTTAAATGTGTTCTTGTTGGTTTTTGACCCCAAGCCTAGCCCTTTACAATAAAAGGTCGTGCCTAAGAGGAAATTCTCAAGCCTAGTTTTAGCCTAGGCCTTAACCTTTAAAGGATCATGCAGAGCCTAGGCCCAGGCCTTATAAGGCTTAAGTAGGGTCGGCCTTTTATAATTTATAGCTTTAAATTTTTAAATTTTGAAATTTTTTATTTTATTTTGAAAATAAAAATAATTCAAAAGTATATAATCATGGGCTACTAAGTGTAAAAAAAGACTTCTAAATATTATGTAGAGTATTGAAAAATAGAAATTCTTATTTTTTTTAATATGTGACTTAAGCAAGTTTACACAAATAATTGTCTAACTTAGTGGTTGGTAGACTCTTATTTATTATAAAGATTTGAAGTTCAAATCTCAAGGATGGCAAAACATGTGTATTTTTTTTAGACCTAAACAGCCAAGCTTGAAAAACCTTTGGTGTGCTTAGGCCGAGCTGGGCTGGCCCTACAAGCCTAGGGTGTCGAGCCCAACCTTGGCCCATAGTGTGTCGGGCCCACCTAGTCTGCTACAATGCAAGGTTGGCGGGCTGGTACTTGCACTGTTGTAGACTAGGTTGGGCCATCCAAGAAAGGCTATGGCCAACCAAGAGACCTCAAGTCCGACAAAGAGCCCAACTAAGTCTAAGACCAAATGTCCAAAAAGGCTATGGCTAACTAGGAGACCTTAAGTGTGACAAAGAATCTGATTAATTACAACCACCAAAAGACCAACGGTCTAAATCGGACAGCATCAAGACACATGAAAGATACTTTCCGATCACATCAAGGCTTCGATGTTAATGACCTCCAACACCAAAGTCTTAGGGGCAATTATTTTGGAGGAGTTTTTTATGATGGAAAAAACATTTGAAATCCAGACTCCTTTTGAATCAAGCATTTAACCAAGTAGGTTGAGAAGGCTAATTTGATAAGGCAAAATAAAAAGATCACTAAACAGGTCCATTAGGTTCATCTAAGGTCTGACCACTCCTATGACCAACTATCTACAAAAGTCTAACTGCGATCCAAACATAGGTCCAACTAAGATCTAACTATGACCTAACCAAGATTCATCCTATCAGGATCCATCCGTCTAGAATCCATCCTATTAGAATCAATTTGACACACTCTATTTGACCAGGATCTATCCTACCAAGATTCACCCTACCAGGATCCGTCCAACCAGGATTCGTCCGACTAGGATCAGTTTGGCTATGATCTGCCAACCAAGATTCGTCCTACTAGGATCTAAAATCCATAATGAAAAACTCCCCACAATAATGGCCCCCTAAGACTTTGGCGTTGGAGGTCATCGACACCGAAGTCTTGATGTGCTTTGAAAAGTATCTTTAGTTTATTAATGCGGTCCAATTTGGACCCTTGGCCTCTTGGTTGGTCATAGCTTTCTTTAACTCTAAGATTTCTTGGTTGGTTGTAGACTTTTTGGACATTTGATCTTGAACTGGTTGGACTCTTCATTGAAATTGAGGTCTCTTGGTTAGTCGTAGCCTTTTTAAACATTTAGTCCTTAACTTGGTCAGACTCTTTATCAAACCTGAGATCTCTTGAATGGCCATAGCCTTTTTGGACATTTAATCTTGCACCTAGTCGAACCTGAGGTTACTTGGTTGGCCATAGCCTTCTTGGACCTAAAACTTTACCATAGGTCTAATCAGAAGTCCAATCACGTGTCCAGCCACAAGTCCAACCAGATCTATTAGGTCCAACTACATGTTTGACCAAAATTTTAATCAAGTTTAACCACGCATCGAACCACAAGTTTAACTAGTTCTAATGAGGGAAAAACCAAGGCTTAGCTAGGCCAACTAAAGGACCTTAGGTCCGTTGAAAAGTTTAACCAGGTGAAGACCAAATGTCCAAAAAGGCTACAACAAATTAAGAGACGTCAAGTTCGATGAGTCCAACTAGGTCCAAGAAATACTATAGCCAATCAAGAGACCTCAGGCTGAACGAAGAGTCCAACTTGGTGTAATAAAGGCTACAACGAACCAAGAGACCTTAGGTTTGATGAAAAGTTGGACCAAGTCTAGGACCAAATATCCAAAAAGTTTACAACTAATGAAGAGACCTCAGGTTTGATGACGAGTCAGACCAGGCAAGAAAGGCTACAACCAATCAAGAGATTTAGAGCTTTGACGAGTCCAACTAGGCCCAAGAAAGGTTACGACCAATCAAGAGACCTCAAGTCTGGTCAAGACCAAAAAAGGCTATGACCAACCAGAAGACCTCAAGTTTGACAAACAAATCGACCAAGTCTAGGACCATGTCCAAAAAGACTACAACCAATCAAGAGACTTTAGGTCCGACAAGTCCGACAAGGTCCAAGAGATGCTATGGCCAAGGATATAATAGGTCTGATAAAGAGTCTAACTAGGTCTAAGATCAAATGTCCAAAAAGGCTACGATAGACTAGGAGACCTTAGTTTTGATAAAGAGTCCAACTAGATCCAACTCAAATGTCCAAGAAGGCTATAGCCAACCAAGAACCCTCAGCGTTAAAAAAAGCTATAACCAACCAAGAGACATCCAAGCTAGACTGCATTAAGACATACAAAAGACACTTTCTAACCACATTAAGGCTTTGATATTAATGACCTCTAATACCAAAGTCTTGGCCACTGTTGTGGGAGAGTTTTTCATCATGGTAGGACCATCTAAAACCTAGACCCTTTTTGAGCCAAACATTTAACTAAGTAGATCAAGAAGGTCAATTTGAGAAGGTCAATTCGAGAAGACCGAGAAGGTCAATCCGAGAAGGTACCAAATAAGCTAAGACACCTAATCCAATAAGGCCAATCCAATAAAGTAGGACGAGAATATCACTAAACAAATTTATCCAAGGTCTGACCAAGATCTAACAAAATGTGTAATTGGATCCAACTAGGATCCGACCACTCCTATGAACAACCACCCACAAAGGTCTGATCGTGATCCAATCATAGGTCCGACCAAGGTCTAACTACGATCAAAGTCGTATTCATCTTATCAGAATCCATTTGACTAGGATCCTTTTGTCCAAGATCCGTTCTATCAAGATCAGTCCATCCAGGATCATCCTATCAAGATCAGTTCGACTAGGATCTATGCTACCAAGATCCATCCGATCAAGATCTATCAAACTAGGATCCACCTTGACCTGGATTCATTCGACCAAGATCCGTCCGAACTGGATTCATTCGACCAAGATCTGTCCTAATAGGATCTGTCCAACTAAGATTTGTCTTACCAAGATCAGTCCAACAAGAACCTACCTTATCAACTCTATTTGACTAGGCCAAAGCAACCATAGAGACTAACTCTATAGAACTAGCAAGGTGGTCAAGCCTTGACTAGTTCATCCCCATCGGATGCACTTACGCTTCCTCACACAGAATTGAATCATACCCAAAGCCTACCACATGGCGTCATCTCAGCCTTTTATTAGGCAACCTTCCTTATTTGGAGATCGCGATATCTGTCACTAACCACCTAAGCTCCATACAATAATACATCTGAATCACAAGCCAAACACGTATTGGGTATTTCTAGTACTTGCTCTCTCTTTTTTCTAGCTATGAATTGGGTATTTCTTGTCCTTGGATTACGATCAATTATCTCTCCACAAGCAGTGCACACTTGAAATGGTGTTTAATTAGATATTTGAATATATATATATAGAAGAATGATTAAAATCATATTCTATGTTAACAATTATTATATAAATATATAGTTTTTATGATGATCTTAGAAATAAAGTTTGATAATTTGAATTCATTTAATTTGTATTTACAATGTATTTTGTGATGAGATTTTGAATATCAAAAATCTGATAACTACTTGATTTATTAGGTACTTTTTATGAAAACTTTGTTATGCAAAATTGGGTCCTTTTCATTTTATTCAAACTTATTTTTAGATCTATTGTAAAAAGGAAGCTACATAGTGTGAACCGTAAAACAGAAAAAGTCTTATAAAACCATGTAATCCAATCACTTTTTTCAAGGTACCAAAAAAAATAGGTATGGTAATTTTAATTTCTAATATATAATGTGGAAATGATATTCATATTATACGTAGAGCTTCAAAACTATGCTTAGAAAGGGCATAAAGAAAAGTAAAAAAGGCAAACAAAAGTAAAAAAGAATTAAGGAAAAAGAAAGAAAGAAAGAAAAAGATATGAATATCATCCATTTTGTGATTACTATTTTGTGTAGGTGTAGTTATATTAGATTTTATTTTAAGCTTTATACATGGCAAAGTAAAATTGTGAGTTTCTGTATGTTTTAATTTGTGTATTTTAATTTGGTTTCAGCATTATGGTTATGTTTGTTGTGAGGTGAGAGTGAGTTTTCTTTATAAATTAAATGAATAGCATGAATTAGATCATATCATTTAATTTTAAATAGAATGAAAATCTGTGTGTTTGGTTATCATGGTTATGTTTATACACATTGCATTAGTTTCCTATATATGATTTGATTGAAACCACTTCCGAATAGATGAGCCAGGATAAAAATTTTGAATGGAGTTTGAATGATGATGAAGAGAATAACATTTTGGAGGATAATCAACTAGAGAGTCGAGCAGAAAAATGTTACACATTTTTGAGAAGTTAGGAAAAAAGTAGATGAATGGCCGTGTGCAACTTATTTGCTATGGGGTATATATGGCGTATATGGAATTATAACACCACTCAAAACGAAGCATTTTAAATAGAAGTAGAGAAAGAAATAGTCTAAGAAGTGAACTCATGACTCAACTTAGTATAAACAGAAAATGTCATGATATTATTCAAATGAGGCCAGAAGCATTTGCTAGGTTGTATGAATTGCTTTGGGATACTAGTCAACTTAAGGAAAAAAATTCTATGGCAGAGGAACAAGTAGCAAAGTTTCTATACATATTAGCACACAATGCTAAAAACTAAACTATTTCTTTCTTCCTTTGCCGATCTAATGAGATAATAAGTCTACATTTTCGAGAGGTATTACGAATAATAATTAGTTTAGAAGATCAATTCTTAGTTCAACCAAATGGGGTAGTTGCTCAACAAATTCTTGATAGTCATAGGTTCTGTCCATATTTCATGGTAAATAATAACATACGCGTCTTTTTTTAATTATAGTTCCTAATGATAATATATAATGACATTGGTTTGAATTTCATAATTGCATAGGAGTAATTGATGGGATGCATATTCAAGTAAATGTACCTATGAAAGAGGCTCCACGATATCATGGGAGGAAAGATTATCCAACACAAAATGTTATGGCAACTTGTGGGTTCGATATGAGGTTTACATATGTGTTATCTGGGTAGGACGAAACTATATCCGACTTAAGAATTATATAAAATGCTTTTGTCTAGGGATGATAAACTCATAATTCTTAGAGGTAATATTCAGTTCTTTTTAAGTTATTGAAACTATGTAATCATAAAGTATTGTCTAAAAATTTAAATTTTACTTCATTAGGAAAATACTATTTAGTTGATGCGAGCTACATGTTGCATAGTGGACTAATCACACCATATAGAAGAGTTCGGTATCACTTGAAAGAATACTTTGCACGTGGTCTTGAAAATTTTTAAGAATTGTTTAACATTTGTCATGCTTCCTTATGCAATGTTATAGAGAGAACCTTTGGAGTGCTTAAGAAGCTATTCCCTATAATATCTAGTAGTGCAAAACAACATTATCCTATTAAAGTAGCCACAAAAATTGTGTTAGCTTGTTGTATTTTATATAACTATCTAATAGGTGTAGATCTTGATAAACAAATGATTAAAGAGGTTGATTGAGTGCTCTTGGAAACAGAGCCTGAGATAAAAAATGTCTACAATAGACAAAAGGATAATGAAGAAGCTATAAGGAACGAAATAGCAAGGTACATGTGGCAAGATTATGTTTAGCACTAGAAAATGTAGCTCGATAGTAATTTATTAGTAGTTTGTTATGTTGAGAATATGTAGAGTAGAAAATGTAGTTTGATAGCAATAAATATGTCAAATATGCCCTTTGCTTTATTATTTCTCTAGATAGAGATTCCATGCTTGTTCAGATGTAAACTTGTATTTATAATTATATTGCTATCCTTGGTATTGGTTTTTTATATTCTTTGTTTTTCGTAGTTTATAAATTGTTCTTGAAATTGGAAATTTCATGCGTTACTTTCACTTTTAAATTATTTAAATTCAAGTGGCTACTCAAGATGAGCATTGATAATGAATGAATTTGATTTTAAGTTGTAATTTAAAGAGACTGTAAAAGTGTACATTTTCTAAGGATAAAATCATTTATTTATTCTTTTATTACTTTTTAAATCCCTTAATTATAGCAATTGTGTGATAATTAGTATTTTAGTTTGTGTATATTGAAAATATTTTTAAAAATATGTTTTTAGTATGTTTTATGTTTAATAATATTTTTGGTAATTTTGAGAGTTGTTTCAGTATGTTAAATATGTATTTAGTTTGTAATTAATCACAACCGTAAAAAAAAAATTAAAAGTTTTGTGATCTTATTTTGAGTCTTAAAATGTTTGTAAATAAGTTTTGAGTCTGTAAATATATTTTATAATATTTTGAGTAATTTCTAAAAATAATCCCTAGTCTTACATAGTGTATTGTTAAGGTTTGTTAATTTTAAAGGTTTTTATTTATTTTTAGTAATTTTTGTGTGTTTTATTGTAAAATAAATATTTTTGATTATTGTAAAAATTATCTTTGCAAAATAATTAATTTTAATTTATTTACCATATTTTAGATTTAAAATTTGCAAGAAAAATGGAGAAAAATGGCATGAAAACAGGCAAAAACAGACCTCAAATGCTCAAAAAATTAAAAAAATAATAATAATAAAATTCAAAATCTAACATGTAGCGCCACCTCAGTGAAACACCCGTTATTTTAACAGGTATGATTTTTATAAAAATAATATGAATAAAATGTCACTTTAGTATTTCTTACCAAGTCTCCATAGGAAACATTCAAAATTTACCTATAACCCACTTCTACCAACCTTGTCCCCTACGTTAATGCTCAATTAAGAAGCCTCTTTCTCATTTGGCTAAAGGTCTCTGAAGGAGACATAGAATTAATCCACCTCAATTACTATGAGACATTGATTTATTTTCTCAACCACATTTTTAATGCTTCCTTCATCTTCTTCCACAACTTGCTCCATTTGTCCCCTCAATTATATTGGCATTAATTGCTAAAAGTCTCCATGGAAGACATGATAATATTTTCTTTTAATGCTCATTTGTTTCTTCCTACAACTTTCCCCATGAACCTACAATTATCTCCCACTCCTTAATTATTTTGATACCTTTTTATTCAACCATCATCATTTTCATCTCTAGTCTCACATTGTCTCCTTTCTTTCTTCAATTTCTAACTAAAGACACAAAGCATAAATCTCTCTTTGAAGCCAAAGTAACTATAATTCCCAGTCATGTTTGAAGTTGTTTTGGACTCAATTCAAGCTTGATTTTTTATCCAAACTTTGGTGTTTTTCAAAGGAGTTTTGAGGTAGGTTTTCTTTAATTCAAACTTGGTTTTTAGTATGTGTTTCTCCATCTTTAATGTATAATTTTTGTGTTCAAAGTTCATGCAAATTTCTAATTATGTTAGCATGCATATTTGAGCATTTGTGAACAAAAACTTGAGTCTTGAATTGAAACCCACAACCAACCTTTATTTTGGTTTGATGATGATTTTGATATAAAACTCATGAGAATATGTTCATTATGATTGTATAATGAATGCTGCATATTTTGGAATGATTTTGGGATTTTGAACAAGAATAATATGCTTTGGGTTAAAGAGAAATTTAATCTTCTATAAACCTTGTGTTATCTCTATGGGCAGTAGACCTTTCTTGAAATTCTAGGATTTGATGAAAATAAATTTTGTAAATTGGTTTACATATTTTAAAAGTAGACATCCTAAGCTTTCCAACGAGCTATCATGAGCTTAAATCGGAGTTGTATTTTATTTTCTATGAATTTTTCAATTCTCGGATTGGAAACTAGTAAACCTACCAGTGGCAGTATATCACCCGTCTACCTTAAGTAAACCATCTGTTAACCCATGTGCTAATTGTAGATAGTGAACCCAACTTTGCTCACCTTCTAATCTCTTAATATCTTGCAACCTTTCCAACACTATCCTAATTGATTTATAAATCTTATTAGAGACTAAAATATGTAGATTTACACATAATTCATTTATGGATGTAGTTATATGTTGTGCTTTAGTTTTAATTGTCTTTATGCACGACTTAGGATCAATGGTGTATGAAGCTAACGTTAATTAATTCCAAAATTAAAAGATTGTTGAGAAGCTTGAAAGGTAAAGATTCTATTACTCATCTTTTGTGAGGTTTTTATAGAATTAAAATTGATTGTTTTACCACAAGATATATGTATCTATGTTAAACTACTATTATATGAGAATCACATATGAAACTATGACATGAACTTGCCCTGTATTGATTAGCAAGGAAAATAATGAATTAACATATGTTGTTATAAATTGAGAAGCATAGTTAGGAAAATTGACTCTATAAATAATGATTGAACATTGAGAAATGGTGAGACGTGAAGAGGGTGGCGGTTACGTCCTTGGGCACGAATATCCTAAAAGGTAAAATAGGGGGACGTGATGACGCTCCCTTGGGTCGAAAGTCCTAAAACACACTATACATGAATCGACTTGGTGAGGACTCGGGGCTTGATGTCCCCTCACCGGAATACCCTCAGAATGTTTGGAGGGTAGCCAAGTACGCCCATTTGGGTCTCAAACTTTATTTAATGTGGATACCTATAAATAATGATGAATTATAATATTTGTATATATTTATATGCATGAAACTTGGTAATGATTAACTATGGTATCTACGGAATATGATTATAATAAATCTCATAATTTGGAAATGATGAAAACTAACTAACCATGCAGATTTAATGGGATAAAGAATAAAACCTTAAGGTGAGTAATGGTTTTCCCTAATGAGCATGTTGTCGCTCATTCCCTTATATTTTCCTATTTTCAGAGCTCACTAAGTATGAGATGGTTACAAGAAAAACAGTTGAGGAAGCTATATAGTTATATTATGTTGGAATTACTTCGAATGCAAAAAATGATCTTCATGATAATGTAAGCATCGATTATTACTTTCTGTGACTGTATTAAGATTTGTTGAGGGTTGAAATTATGATAATAACAGTTGTATATTATTAAAATTTAAGGTGCTACATTAAACTGTGGTTTATTTATTTGTTTATGTTTTATTTTTATTTTGAGAGTTTTTATTTAAGTCCTAGGTAAATTACTTTGATGTTTTATCTTTATTTTTTGATTTTTATTTTATTTATTTAAAAGCTGTTAACCCTTATATAGGAGCGTTACAACGAGCCTTAGAAGCTTTTCTAACTTGTTTTAGTTGAAAACGTGAATTTCCTTGCTTATTTGCAATAGTACAGAGAAAAAAGGTGCTGGTTTTCTTTCTGGTGGAAAATCCCATTTTAACAAGACTTTTGCGATTTTAACGTGAACCATGAAAATTTTGACAATTTTGTCCCCAGGACCAAAACCGACCACTTTACACCATTGGGCTCGGTTTTTCATAAGGATTAAAAACTCTCTAAAGTCTCTAGGTCACATTCTTTAAGTTTCAAAGTGTTTTCCTTTTTAACACAAATTTTAAAATTTTGTGATTTTAACTCGTAAAATTCATATCTCACAAACCAAGTAGAATTTTTACAAACCGTCCATGAAACTCAACAGTTTCAATAAGTTCTACAACTTTATGTTTTAACTTTCTTGAAATTCGGATTGCACGGGGGTGTTTTAGGTCATTTTTCAAATCTACCCTTTAAAAAAAAACTTTACAATTTGACCCTCCATAAATTTTCAAACTTTTGTTCATCAAAGTTGCTACTTCCATAGTGTTCAACAAAACCAACATGTTTTCAAAGAAACTCAATGACCCTAAAACTTATCAAAGCCCTAAATTTAATTAAAATACAAAAATTACTTTTTCGTGCTAAATTTCTATTGGACATGTATGCCCTAAGGAGTAAAAATGTAATATGTTTTTGGAAATATTTTTACCAATAAAGAATTTATTTATTATTTATATATACCAAATCTTGTCCTCTTTACGTTTATATTTGTTAAATGTATGTTAAGCAAATAATAGTCTGAGACTATCGATCTAAACCTTTAAGAATTGGGCATATAATGGACAGATTATGCAAAAGACATGATTCTTAAGGTGACGGTCTAAATCATAATATCTGCAATCAAGGGAATAGAAACATCCGCAATCAAAAGACATGAATAAAGTTGGGTGCTTTATTCATGTAAAGATTGTTATGTTGTCTATATCCCTATTGGGAGATGGTTTATCTTGACCATTAGAGGTAGATTCCATGAATAGAAACATTGACACATTGTCATAGGTGACGATGTGTTGGATCAAGACATAAAGTGAATTGACTTAGATTAACAATTCTGTCTTAGCAAATCGATTCACTTTAGACAATCTTTTGTATTGTATCTTAATCCTAAGATGAATAGTGAGCTCGTTGTCTTGACTTATGTCTTTTGCTGTACCAAAGGATGACACCCATATTTTAATCGTGGTATGCATGCCGGTATGTTGGAGGCATGACTCTTGATAACGTATACCTGTTATTCATAGATATGGAATCCATAGCTCTTCTTTAGGAGTAAAGATATCCTCTTATATGCATTATCCTGTAATTAGAAAACTGGAGTGCTTAATCATTTGGATACATAGGTGTAACCAAATGGTATACTATCTTTGGATGGTAAATTTTCTGATGGTGAGATAATGGAACGTAAGATAAAAATAATTGGAAAGGTAAGACAAAACTTGTCCTTAAGCTAATTATGGATAATCCTATGGAGATACGATACATTATGATATATCATGGAGACTTAGCTATACGGGCTTCGTAATTTTATATAGTTTGAGAGTGTAGCTCCAAGCTTTTATTGGAGTAGCGATGGAGTTGATAATTACAAAATGTATATCGAGGATATTGAGTTTCATAATTATCGAGAGTTTGAACTATATAGGTCCATCAGGTCCCCTTTGCTAGCTCACAAAATCCTGTAACGATACGGCATATTTTTCTAATAATTGGTGACTTATGTTAGATTTATTAGATTGGTTGAAATTCAGAAGAATCAAATAATTCATGTCTATTTATCGGTTGAATTAATTTTGTGACAAAATTAATTCAAGATAAACTTGTTAAATTATTGAGATCAGATAATTTTGTCTGTTTATCAATTGATTTATTTTTGAATAAATTAAATCAAGATAAACTTGTAGAATTATTAGGAATTCATTTATTTTCCTATAAATTATCTAGATAAAGTTGTTTTAATTTGATAACTTTTTTATTGGGTTATTTGAATTAAAACTATGGCTTTATCCTATAGAATTTTGGGTGGAAAATAAAAGATTCACTAAGATTTTTTATCGGCAGTTTGACATGTCGATCCTCAAGTTTGGCCTACCGATATGGCAAGTTCGGCCTGCCTATACGCGATAAAAAGATCACACGTTTTCACGAAAATCTCATCAGATACTGATCCAAATTTGGTTCTGATTCGAATTTTTGAGACCTTATTTAATAAGGATTGACCCTAGATCCAACCTCTATAAATAGGGAGTGAGTCTCATAAGTTATTTAGATCAATTGAGAGATTAAGAGTGATACTCTGTTGGTGAGAATCTGAAACTCCCTGAGAGCTTTTGTTCACAAATCATGAACACTAGCTTTGGGTTCTCTCAATTGGTTAGAAGGAGAGTTACATGGTGGAAGAGCTGTACGTGTGAGCCCACACTCACTTCGATCGTGGATAGAGAATAGCAAAGAAGGCCAGTTGGTTGAGGTCATTCTAGAACGTTACTTCTCTTCATTGATTGTAGGAGCTTTTCGGCACACAAAAGTTACTAAGATCTAGTAAATTTATGCATATAGCATGTCAAACTTGTGTTTTGAAAAATACTATGATATAAAAATTTTAAAATTTTGCTGTGTACTATTTTTCTAACAATTTCAAACTTGGGGTTTTTAAACTTAAAAACCCTAGTTCCTTGCAACAATTCACATCACATAGCATGAAACAAGTTACATAAGAATATCATAACACCCCTTAGGTATGTCATAGTCTATATTAGGTTTTACATAACACAAATACCTAAAAAAACATGATTTCTTAGGTTTAGCTTCTAAAATTTCCCTTGTACAACTTTGTGATACTCTACTAAGACTTGGCCATGGGAATTTCCCTTGACATATTCCATTAAAAATTCCTCATCAAAACCCATCCCAAAACCAAAATAAAAACTCTAAAGAAAGAAGAAAAGTTGTTCTTGAACTCTTTGGAAGTTGATTCTTTGATGAAATTTGAAAAAAAAATTTGTGAAAAATGGGTTGGGAGCTTTGGGTGAGTTAGGGAAAGAAAGAGAGATTTTTTTTCAAACTTTGATTACCTTTTCTTTTTTAAAGCCTTTTTTGGACTTTTTTGCAAAATTCTTGACTTTTGGGGCAAAATTGAATTAAAATCTTTTGTCTCCTCCACCCATAGTTCCCATGTGTCTCCGTAGGGTGGGTGGCAAAATTTTAACCTCTTCTGTTAAAGTGGGTCCCACAACCTTTTTACACAGTATAAATTTATATTACACTATATTTTTCTTATACCGTCAATGTAGAATGAAGGAGATATTTACTTTAACAGTCTAAAATTATATTTTTTAGCTTTTTAACCTTATTA
The DNA here is from genome assembly GCA_946598075.1 of Artocarpus hirsutus. Classification (NCBI taxonomy): domain Eukaryota; kingdom Viridiplantae; phylum Streptophyta; class Magnoliopsida; order Rosales; family Moraceae; genus Artocarpus; species Artocarpus hirsutus. Next base: position 1,648 of record CAMOHE010048867.1, on the reverse strand, counting down.
ACTAACTCTTATTATAGTATTTTATCTATCTGGGTTTGCATTTTTCTTGTTTATTTACAACGTACTATGTATCATTTACTTCTGTATGTCTTTCACACTGTATTCCAACAACTATTAGACTGTAGATATAAAATCTTCATCAGTCAATCTAATTTGTTAATGGACAATTCCTATGCTGTATAAAATTATAGTATAGCTTTCTTCTTAAATTAACACATCTTTCTTAATAAATTTACATCACAAAAATTGTAATTAATGTGGCATAAATTTTATTTTAAGAGTATTTTTACAAATTTTTAAGTAATCAACTCACAAAATTTGCATATTTAAAATATTCAATAATGAATAAAAATTTTATATTCTTAATGTTTATATGTATGTTTCGTAAATAATTTACACTTTATCGTAATTATACAAAATACAATTTATCGAGAAAAATTCATTGTTTAAATTTAAATTAATTCTAAATTTAAATTAATGAATTTCATTGGTCATTACACAAAGTAACATGTTTCCTCTTCTAATTTACCTTTGTTATGCTAGGTTTTTTTTATTTAATATCTTATTGTAGGCTTACATTTTAAGTGGCAGCTATATTATGGGCTATTTAAATTTAATAGGACCAAATAAGTGATTTATTATTTTAGACTCTAGAGATATTTATTGGATATGAGTTTTAAATGTGTAGAAACCCAATACGAATCAAATTAGAAATAATAGGATTCTAATTTGACCTAGTGTATAAAGATATCTTATAGGGTTATGGCCCCAAAGTTAAATTATATGTACAATTTGCTATCCTCCTTCTTTGTCCATTAAAAATAGAGAATCTTTGAGTACTAAAGGCGGATTTAACTGTAAAAGATTCTATCTCTCTCAATTGCATCATCATAGATTCAGGTACACATTCTCAACTATTATTCTAGTAATTTGGCATGACGGTTCTCAAGATTTAGAAATTTGGTATTAAATCATATTTATGATTCAATCTAACAGATTATGAAATGATTAGACAATGCACTTTAGGCTTTTGTAGTGTGGTTTGCAATTGTGGACAAATTGAGCCCAATGTCATCTCTAATATTTATGGAATTGTCTTTAGGCCAGCACCTCGGAAACAATTAGGTCTAACTAGAGGGTAGAAACCACTGGTGGTAGTGGCATGGTGGCGAAGAGGATTCTATTTGAAGCATTTATCAACTAATAAGTCAGAGATTCAATTCTCATATCACATATAAGAGTTTGCATTATGGCAAAGATTTTATGTTGATGGACTACTAAAACTTGACTTATTATATGGTAAAAACTCAAGGATAAGGTCTGTGCCATTCTACCTGTAGTACTAGTAAATTCTAAAAATGGTAAATCTCGGGGCATAAAAGACTCCACCAATCCTTTTTTTAAGCAAAAAACTAGATGGTAGGCTAAAACATTTAAACTCAAGTCTAAATCTTAGGAGGTGCTGGATAATAAAAAATGGATAAACCAACTTTTTTTTTCTTTTTTTTAGCATTTTTTATTGAAATGTTTTTGATTTTATTTTACTTTTAGACTCAAAAGGGCATAAAAGGCCTCGTGTGTTCCAACAAAAGCATTCAAGGTATTGAATGATATATATATATATATATATATATATATATATATATAT
>CAMOHE010048866.1:0-10908 GCA_946598075.1 Artocarpus hirsutus | reverse complement strand
TCATAATAGCATGTGCAAGACTAGGGTGAGGTATTGGTGTTGCAAGGCCATGTGCCTCAAAAGTTTAGCCTTCAAAACTGATTTTGTATTTCAACATCAACAACTGAGTTATATTTACTTTATTGAGACTTGAAATTGAGGCACCAAAAAAGCTGGACAAAGAAATTGATGAAGCAGGCCAAGAGATTGCGCACCTAGAGGAACTCGTTGCAAAGCGAGAAGCCGGTTTGGCGCGAGTGAAAATTATGAGTTGGGAACAATCTTCTGCAAATTCAAACATCATGAACATATGATTGAAAGAAGCTTCCACTCTGGAAGGAAAGTCTGCAGGCACAGATTTTCTTAGGTAGTCTATAATTTTTTTAATGGTTTAAATAGCTGTAGCTATTTGAAATTTCATGATTTAAGCATTTTAGATACGGATTTGCATTTCTAAAAAAAAGATTTAAAATGTACCATACCAATTATTAGAAAACTTGTTGATTGATATAGTGTTTCTTTTTCTTCCTTTTTTTTTTTTAAGGATTGAGGATTTCATCAACCAACAAACTAATACAAAGAATGCGTCTGACCCTATAATACAAGGCAGGACCCTCAAAAGACTGATACAATCCATACAATCATATCATGCACACAGAGATAGGGAGTTGTGGAAGCCCGAAGAATGAGAGTACTTTGACACAATCTAAAAACAGACCCACATTATGCTCCTTTAGCGACCCCACAATTGAAGGAAAGTATAATCGATTAAGGGTCATAACATTGTAACACCAAGTTCAACACTAACACTAACACTAAAAGCAACCATGCAAAGAATGAACTCTTGCATATACACAAACAAACAAACCAAAAGATTGTGAAACCATCTCCGTTATTACAATAAACACAAAAATCAAAACACAATGATAAGTGTTTAGTTTGACATAATTTTCTAGTTAATTTTACCATGCTTCTTTACTTATTTTTGATTAATTTATGCTTTATAATTGATTTTTGTGTTTTATAGTAGTTCCAAGGTGATTAGATGGAAAAGAGATGAAATTGAGGATTTTGGGTTTAAAGAATTGCATTTTAAAGTTTTGGAAGTCAATCAGGTCAAAAGTTTAATTTTTAGAAAATTCTTGGAAGCAAGCATTTTGAGGCAATTAGAGCACGTCCCCATGCCAAAAGCCCTTGTAGCCATGCTAAAGCAGTCTCATAGCCACACACAAGAGGCTACAACTGTCCCACTATGAGCATAAATTGCACCCCCACATGCGAGAAGAGAAAATCGCAAGCCTGAGGCCCAGTTCTACATGCGGCCGTGCTATTCTTCCTGCACCTCTGCATGTGTCCTGTAGCTTCGTACGAGGATTTTGTTTCGCATGTGGCTACACATGAGAATGCTTGCCCCTGCGCATTCTTCAAGCTACGGCCTCGTGTTTGACATGAATTGAGCCCAATTTTGCTTCTTTTCACCCTAAAAACAAAAAGCTATAAATAAAACACTTAGAAACTCAATTAAAAGTAAGTTTTTCCATTATTTTCTAGCCACCTTTGGAGAGAAAAAGAAAGAGAAAAGGAGGAGATTTTCATTAAAGTTTGAGTTTTCGTTTATGTGGAGATTTCTGTTCGAGAATCAATAAGAGTTTTTCTTTTCTTTTTTTTTTCTTTCCTTTAAACTCCGATCATGTTTTTAATTAATTTTTTGTTGTTTAATTTTACAATTATGTTAGGCTAATTTTTTTAGGTTAATGGTGATTTCAAACCCTTAGACTCAATTATGTGATTGATATTTTTAGAATTATTTCTAATTTTCTCAATCGAAATCATTTATGTTGCCCTATTTTAATGTTTAGGATTTTTATTTTATTTTGTTTGGGTTGGCCAACCAAATGAGATAGAATAATTATCTATTACTCAATTAGAGATTTTGATCCGTAATTGTATTGATTTTGTATTATTAGTAGCAAATTGTGATTGATAATTGCGAGAGGCTTTTGTTAATTATGGCAAGGAACGTAACCTAGGTTGAACAATCTAAGCTTGTGTTTGTTATCTAGACAAACCTATATTTCTTAATGTAATGCCTATGTTAAATCAAACTTAAAGAGCTTATTATAGGTTGTTTGAGGGAAAGACATGAAGTGAAGAGCTTGCTTTGCTTAACAAGACACTAAGGAGAAATTGAAATAGCAGAGTGTGTTGTTATCTACAATTGGTAGTTTCGATAGGAAATTGGGAATAATTTTGTGTTCAATTGCATAATTGTTCTCTAGTGGTAATGAATGAACCTTTAACCTATTTCATCATTATAGTTTACAACTTTGTGTTATTAGTTTTGTTTTAATTAATTTGTTTTTGTTTTTGTTATTTTTATTAATTTAGTTAATTAATCCAAAACCCCCTTTTAATTTATTTTGAAAATTAATAACTTATTAATTAAATTCAATCTCTGCGGGAACAACTCGTACTCATTGCTTTGCTTAACTAATGATGACACATTAAAAAATAAGATATGAATTTGATGTTCCCCCTAAAACATACCAAATGTTAGCAGCATTGCCGAGGATTGATTCTTTAATTAATCTATTATTAGTTTTATTTAATTTTGTTTTTATTTTTCCTTGCTTTCAGGTGCACATTGAATATCCATTGAAGAAATAGACAAATGATTTCAACAGTTTAGAAACTTCATAGAATTTTCAATCGGGATTAAGCTGAAGCCATCACTGACACCCTCACCATCTAGCAACTCTTCCGAAAACTAGATACACTTAGAGGAAGAATAGATGGCGACAATAACCAAACTCTTAAGGAATTGGCGGCTCCAATTCTCGATCAACAACTGCTTTGCATAGAGTTCCCCACCCTTACGGCCTCATTTGAATGGGGTTAATCTATCTTCTTCCCCAATTCCATGGTTTTTTAGGTGAAGACCCATATAAGTACCTAAAGGAACTACATGTGGTGTGTCCAACCATGAGACTGACCAAGATATCCAAATAACAAATTAAGCATAGGGCTTTCCTTTCTCTTTGGTGGATTCCGCCAAGGAATGGCTCTTTTATCTACCTTTTGGCACCGTCACCACATGGAATGAGATGAAAAGGCTTTTCTTGGAGAAGTACTTCCTTGCTTCAAAGGCGGCTAACCATTTGGAAGGAAATATGTAGCATCTAAAAATTTAATGGCGAGACGCTCTATGAGTTTTGGGAGCGATTCAAGAAGTTATATGATAGTTGCCCTTGCCACCGAATTAGAGACCAATTCCTCATCCAATATTTCTACAAGGTGTTAACGCCAATGAATAAAAGCATGATCGATATTGCAAGTGGAAGGTGAAAGCCCCTGGAAGTTGCAAGTGCTTTAATTGTAAACATGGCAGCTAATTCTTAATAAGTTAGCAACCGCCATGACCCACCACCACCACCACCAAAGAAAGCGAATGAGGTTGGTGCCACTTCTATTGAACAACAATTATCTCACCTCACTTCATTGGTGCAACAAATGGCCATAGGACACTTGCAACAAGCTAAAATGAGTGGAATTTGTTCCACAATGGGCCATTCTATCGACATGTGCCAAATTATGCAAGAAGGCACCATAGAGCAAGCCAATGCAATCGAAGGATTCTTAGGACAATAAAAAAAGTGTGACCCTTTCTCCAACACCTACAATGAGCGATGGAGGGATCATCCAAACTTAATCTAGGGGAGGAATCAACAACCGGTTACTTCAACTCCCATGATCAATCGACAATCGGGTTACACACAATCGTTCCAATAGCAATACCATACCCGACCATAACCTGCTCCATAAGATTAAGGTACATCTCTTGAGGATATTGTCAAAGCCATGGCCACTAACACATTGCAATTCCACCAAGATACCAGGGCTCGTATGCAAAATGTAGAAACTCAAATTGACCAATTGGCTAGTGTGGTAAGCTGGTTGAGGCCAAATAGAGGAAAATTTCCATTGCAAATGATGTGAATCTAAGAGAGAACATAAGTGCCCTCACATTAAGGAGTGAGACGCAACTAGAGACTTCACCGCCTAAGACTTCTATAGAAGAAGAGTGTGCATAAAAGGAAAAAGCTCTTGAAAAGAAAGAAGAAGCTGTCTCTCCCACCAACAAACCCTTGGACTTAAAGGTAAGTGCCAAACACCCTCTCTCTTCTTATATCTCTTGTCCTTTTTCTCCAAGCAAGTTAGCACAATCCAAAAGAGAGGAGTATGAGAAGGAGATCTTGGAGACACTTTGCAAGGTCCAAGCAAACATACCACTCTTAAATGCCACAAAGTAGGTGCCTCACTATGCAAAGTTCCTCAAAGAGTTGTGCACCTCCAAGTGGAAATAGAAAAGGTGATAAGGTAATAGGTGTGGGGGAGTGTGTCAACAGTATTACAAAAGAAGCTTCCTTCTAAGTTCAAAGATCCAGGTACATTTACCATACCTTATACCATTGGCAATACCAGGTTTGACAATACACTAGTCAATTTAGGAGCATCATTAAATTTAATGCCATAATCAATTTTTGCTTCTTTAATATCGATACACTTAAGAAAACTGGAGTTATTTGCAACTTGTTCATCGATCTAATGTTTATCTTATGGGAGTTGTGGAAGATGTCTTAATGTAGATAAGTGGAATGGTCTTTCTTGTAGATTTCTATGTTCTAGGCATAGAGCATGACTCCTCCTTTAATCCAACGCTATTACTACTTGGGAGGCCATTCTTGAAGAGGACCTGGACCAAGATCGATGTGTCTAAGGGAATGTTAACTTAGGAATTTGATAGAGGGGTGATACGTTTCTATCAAAAAGGAAGATGAAAGCATGGAACCATATCAGGTTGAGGACACTAAACTAAGTGCTTGTTAGGAGGCAACTCAATGGAGGGAGAGCATGATAAAATAGATTTGATCTCTTTTACTCTTCTTCACTTTATCCTTTTTAGTGTTTTTATTTTTTTATTTGTTTTGTTTAATTGCATTGTCTCTTTTCTTCTATGCTTAAGTCTTATATTGAGGACAATATAATGTTTAAGTATAGGTGAGGGATTTAGGATTTGTTTTGTTTTGTTTTGTTTTTAAGTTTGTTAAAAAAAACAAAAAATAAAAAAATGGAATTTTTGTTAATTTTCATTTTCATTTTTTTTAATTTAGTTTTTTTGAGTTGTTTTTGTGTCTTAGGATACCATTCGACCTCATTGATGAGAATTACGCATTAACTTTTATGGATTTAATTGATTATGATGTTGTATTGAATCTCGATGTCATTCTTTTCTTAATATGTTTTATGATGATTATGCTTATATTTTATGTACATAGCCATGTTATTTGATAACTAGACTCACATGTTAGATTGTAATGCCCCTATATGGGGATTAACAATTTTTAATGAATTAAAATAAAAATAAAAAATAAAAGTAAAACTTCAAAAATAAAGTTGTCTAGGACGTAAATGAAAACCCTCAAATCAAAAATAAAAATATAAATAATAATTAAACCATAGTTTAATATAGCACCTTAAATTTAATAATATAAAATTGTCGTCATTATCTTTCAACCCTCAACAAATCTTAATACAGTCACAAAAGTAACAATCAATGCTTACATTATCATGAAGAACATTCTTAACAATTGAAGCAATCCTAACGTAATATAGCTACATAGCTTCTTCAACTATTTTTCTTGTAGCCACCTCACACTTAGTGAATCTTGAAAAGTTGAAAATATAAGGGAATGAGCAACAACATGCTCAGTAGGGAAAAACCATTACTCACCTTTAGGTTTTTATTATTACCACATCAAAACTTGCATGGTTAGTTAATGCTCATTATTATCCAAATTATGAGATTTATTATACTCATATTCTGTAGATACCATAGTTAATCATTACCGAGTTTTAAACATATACATATATACAAATATTACAGTTCATTATTATTCCTAGGTATCCACGTTCAATAGAGTCTCACTCAACTCATTGAAACCCAAATGGGTGCGCTTGACCACCCTCTAATCATTCCAAGGGTGTTCCGGTGGGGGGACATCAAGCCCTGAGTCCTCGCCAAGTCGATTCCTGTACAGTGCATTTTGAGACTTTCGACCTAAAGGAGCGTCATCATCTCCCCTTATTTTACCTTTTAGAGTATTCGTGCCCAAGGACATAACCGCTGCTCTCTTCACGTCTCACCATTTCTTTATATTCAATCGTTATTTATAGAGTTAGTTTTCCTAACCATGCTTCTCAATTTACAACAACATATATCAAATCATTATGTTCCTCGCTGTACCAAATAGGATGAGTTTCACATCATCATGTTATAGATATAATCATAGATATTCAAAATATCGTATACATATCTTGCAACGTAAAACAACCAAATTTTAATTTATCAAAACCTCACAAAAGATGAGTAATAGAATCTCTACCTTCCAAGCTTATCAACAATCTTTTAATCTCGAAATCAATTAACGTTAGCACCACACTTCCTTAATCCTAAGGCATGCATAAAGACAATTAAAACTAAAGCACAACACACAACTACATTCATAAGTAAATCATGTATAAATCCATCTTACTAGTATGCCAATAAAGCTTTTATGCAAATTTCTTTTTGAATACTAAAGTAAACAATTTTTGTCTTAACACAATATAAAATATATACAAGTAATCTATATGATTTAGTCCCTAATAGATTCATCAATCACTTAGGATAGTATTAGAAAGGTTGCAAGACATTAAAGAATTAGGAGGTGAGCAAAGTTAGGTTCTTGGTTCAGGTTAGTAGCTGGTATACCATGACAAACTAGCAGTATAATTTTGCAAAAAGGGCAGGTTTACTATTTACAATTAGCACATGGGTTAACAGGTGGTTTACTTAAGGTAAACGGGCGGTATACTATCACTGGCAGGTTTACTAGTTTCTAATCTGAAAATTGAAAAATTCATAGAAAATAAAATACAACTTTGATTTAGGCTTATGATAGCTCGTTAGAAAGCTTAGGATGTCTACTTTTTAAATGTGCAAACCAATTTAAAAAATTCATTTTCAGTTAATACCAGAATTTCAAGAAAGAGCCACTGCCCATAGAGGTATTACAAATTTTATGGAATACCAAGTTTCCCTTCACACCAAATCATATTGTCCTTATACAAAATCTCAAAACCATATCAAAATATGTAGTATGTATTATAAACTCATAATAAACATATTCTCGTGGATTTTTTTTTATACCAATATCATCATCAAAACATATCTCAAGCATTTCTTGCAAATAAGAATGAAAACATATTTATATCAAACTTGCTCATTCAAAACCATAAAATGTAAATTGTGTAGCAAAATAAATAAGCAAATTCAAAGTAAAGATGGTAGATAAAACTAGATTAATTTTCTAAAAATCTTACCTCAAAATCTCATTGAAAACTTTAAGTCATCAATTTAGGGGATTAAAGCTCAAGTTCAACTTTAGCATGGAGACTTTTGAATGACATAGAGCTAGGTTTCTCAGACTTAGAAAGTAGAAGAAGAAAGAAGAAGAAGAAGAAGAAGAGAATGAGAGTAAGACATTTTAAGGAGGAAGGGAGAGACAAGTGTTGCACAGGGAAAAGAAAATGAATACGTGGTTTTCTTTGTAGGAAGGCCCAATTGACAAAGGAAAATAATGGGAAGTGGGAGACAAGTAGGTGAAGCATTAAGTGTATTATGTCTCCTTTAGAGACTTTAGTTCATAAAATGCCAAATGGCATTTTCGTAGTTAATTTGATGTTCCAATAGCACTTCGGTAAATATACTCAATAGATATAGAAAAATTTTTTGAAAATTTTGAAATAGGTAGAAATAAATATGATGAAATAGATTTGAGATGAAACAAGTTTTAGTTAGCACACTAATAATTAGTTTAATTACTATATTACCTGTTAAGAAAATAATAGGTGTGATAGCTTTACCTCCTTAAAGAAATTTAGTTCTTGAAATTTTAAATCTAACAATACTAGTAAGAATCACAATTCCGTAATGATTCTGCTTTCGACTCTATACTCTCAATGTTATTGTGTCTCCAAACATGAGTTTCCATATCTTCTTTCTTTTCCTTGGGATATCAACCATGCAAAGCATCAAATCCTTCAACAAGAGTATTTCTAATAGGTTTCAAATTTTCAACACCATGTTATAATTTAGGAATACGATCAGAAAAGCATAGATGCTAGTCATACCATGGATTGTGATTTACAGCTAATAAACTAAAACATAATCGTAAAATATATCACGAATGCTTCCATTCAAAATTATACATTAAACTCATACATAGAGATATTAGAACGAATCTCGTAATTATACCTAACTCAACAGATTCTTCATTAAACAGCTATCCTCATGACACAAACATTCAACCCAAATAATATACTCATTTTTCCTATGAAATATCCCCATAATTGATACTTCCACATAACATTTACAGAATGCTACACGTTCACATTACAAACATGATACAAATACGTTTCTAGAGTACAAGGCACTTCGTATATCTAGATATCCATATCATGCATGCTTAGAGAATACAAAAACATCGATAAACAAAAGTCAGACCTTAAGTAGGATGCATTTCGAGAGCATCAAGTACTCTGTATCCAGCTATCCCGGCATTAGGCTCAATGAATCTAAAAGTTTTAACAACAGCATACCACAAGAAATACAAAATATAAGGTAAATGATTATTTGTGACACACAAAATAAGGACACACATGCCTACATGCCATGAATAAAACCAAAAGATTACAGATGGAGATTCAAATCAATTGGTTGCTCCCAACTTTCCTTTCCCATTCAAGCTTGGATGTTGTAGTGTCAGATTCCAGATGAATGATTTGCATCTTATCTATCAATTCCTCAATTGTTGAAGCAGTAACAAGGATTTGTCTATTTGATTTTGCAATGATGTTTTCTTCTACAGCATAATTTAGAAATTTCAAAAGACCATTATAAAAACCATTTACATTAAGTAGTTCCAAGGGTTTGGAATGAAAGCTCAATAATTGCTTACAAGCAACTACGAATATTTCCTCAAGTGTACCTAGACCACCAGATGATGCTATAAAAGCATAAAAATTATTGATTATGGCTTTAAGATTTCTAAGGATGCTCCTGACTCCTTTTTCCTTACCTATGGTTTCCTTATAAAGGTTTCCTTCAGCTAAAATATGAGGCCAAATCCCAGCAGCTATGGCGTTACAAGACCTAGCTGCTAGCATCATATTTGCCATCATTTTCATACTACCACCCCCATAGATTATGTTAATCTTCCTATGTAACACTCGAGCATTTTTACTACATTAAAAATGCATTAAGTTAAGGATTATGTTAAAATAAAAAGTACAGTTTAAGAAAAACACTGTATAATAAAATAAAAAATTATACAATATTAAAATAATACAGTGTAAGAAAGTACACCGATAGAGTTATGTAGTATAAAAATTACACTGCAAAAGTAATGCGGTATAGGAGTTGAACTGTTTAAGGTTAAGCAGTATAGAAATTAGACTGTTTTAGTTGAAGCAGTATAGGAATAATACTGTTTGGAGAATATGGATGAATAAGAAATGCTGTAACAGTATAGAATATGTACTGATAGTATAAAAAAATACTATCAGTATAAATTTAGACTGTATAAAGTGAGATAATATTGAAATTACATTATATGATGGATGTTGATAAGTATTGGAGGTTATGAGACCTCATGAACTGTATAGAAAAGAATACCGGTAGTATAGAAAAAATACTGTTAGTATAAACTTGGACTACATAAAAAGTTAGTAGGACACCTTTGTAACACCCGCCTAATTCTATGTAACGGATTATGTCATGATAATAATGACGTTAAATGTTATATTTATGATATGTGTTATGATATATGATATAATGGTGCTAACCATTTTATTTTAAGTGTTATAGCAGGTGACGCTCATGTGGAATTGATGTACTCAAGTGTTCATGTTATTAATGTTATATGTTTAATCATATTTATTTTGATTAATTGACATATTTTTGGAATAATTTTCTCATTTTAGGAAAATATATGTTTGACTTCAAATTAATTGAATGTGTTTGATAAGGTTTCTCGTTTTACAAAGGCAAAATATGGTAACTCGAACCGTTCTTGGAAGTTTTGACTTTTTCCCCCTTAACTCCCTCCATTCCCATGCCAACTTACCTTCAATTTAATTAGAAAAATTCTGATATCATAAAACTTGTTGACCTCCTCCATTTTTCATAATTATGGAATGATTTCTTTATTTTTGGATTGATTTCCTCATTTTAGGAAATAAATTGTTTGACTTTTGTTGATTTGATTAATTAAATATGAATTCCTCTTTTGAAAATTGTGAAACATGGTAAGTGGAGCTAAATCAAATGATTTTCCTTAATTCCCTCCATTTTCACGTGTAACTGCCTAATTTTAATAAAAGGATTTCTGAAATTACAGTACAAACATTCCCTCTTATTTCTTTTCTCATTCACGTGAATTTACCATACTCAAAATTCTCTCAGACATTTTTCATTTCTCTCTCTTTCTCTCACGTTTTCTTCCTCACGCTCTCTCTCTCTCTCTCGCAAACTTCCCTTAGTTCTTTCTCTCTTTCCTTTACGTTTCCTTCCCTCCTCTCCATCAATTCTCCTGCTATCATTTGAATAAAATATTGCAACTTTGTGAGAGTAAATTCGAAGGAAGCTTGAAAAGGATTGTTTTGAGGTAAGCACACATTTTTTCGGTATTTTTTGAAATCGTATCTCTCCTTAATCCGACTGCTATAACTCTTTCTAGGAATTTTGTTTTGCTCTAAAATTTTAATATGTTATTTATGCATGTGTTATGTGATAATCTTCCAAGTTTCACATTATTTCAATTTTTCTAT
>CAMOHE010048865.1:0-32477 GCA_946598075.1 Artocarpus hirsutus | reverse complement strand
ATAAATTGCAAATGGAAGACGCCAAGAAAGAAAAGAAATTTTTATGAAATAAATTATGTTTATAAATTTTGAATTTTAAGGATTTAAATTAAGTTTTATAATTTTGAGAATGTTTATTTGATGGACTTTTATTATAAATTTTCTTCCGCATTAAAACTATATTTAAACAAATTTTATTTTAATCGTTCAGACTATCGATCGAGCCGACCTACCGAAGTATGTATGCAAATTTTATTAATGTTTAAAGGATGTTTATAATCAAGTAATTTACTTTAAAAAAAATGGATTAAATTATTATATAATGATTAAGTTATTTAAATAATAATAATAATAATAATAATAATAATAATAATAATAATAATAAAATGTATTTGACCATGAGTTTTTATGACTTTATTATTTTAGTGAGATAAACTATTTAAGGAAATGTTTATAAATGAGTAATATATTAATGTATATTCATATGTATATATATATAAAAAAAAAAATTTGGATCTTGGGTTATGTTTCCAATTTATCTTTTTAATTAAATAGTTTATCCAATAAATAAAAGTATTACGAAATGAAAGTAACGTCATCTGTAACGTCTGTAAAAAGGGGCGTTACAATCTAAGGAGGTTACCACGTGCCTCCTCCTTTGGACATGGGCCGCCCTTGCCCAAGCTTGCCACAAATACTTAGTTTGATGCTTGAGGTTCTAATAAACCACCCCCATCAGATGAAGCCAATGCCCTCATTGGTATAGCCTCGAAGTATTCTTGCAATTCTTTCTCAAACTACCACAAGGTCATATCCCGTTCCCATGTGGCACCGCTTTCATCTTTGCCAAACTACTTTTTGATGATAGGCGAAGCCTTCTTTGCCTGCTACCTTTGATTCAACAAGTCCTTGTTTTAAGGCTTCAGAAAACTCATGTGGAACGTTGAGTGCATATTTAACTGAGGTGGAAGCTTTAACCTGTAAACAACATTTTTGACTTTCTTAACAATCTCAAAGGGACCATTGTACCTTCGAAGAAGCCCACGATGCCTAGTCTTGCTGCTAATCTTCTTCCAAATTCATGGGGTCAATTGCAGCAATACCTTGTCACCAAAATTGAACTCAACTTAGTGCCTATGCTGGCTAGCATATTTCTTCATGTGCTTGGCTGCCTTAAGCAAATTGTCTCGTGCCTGTAAGATCAACTCCTTCTTCTCTTCTACAAAGCGATAGACTGCTAGACTACTAACTCGCCCTTTGGAACGTGCCACCTCCAGTGGTGACAGGGGCTGATGACCAATTGCTAACTCCACTAGACTCATCTTGGTTGCCAAACTTCGATGTAAGTTGTAGGAGAATTGGGCCACATCAAGTAAATCCATCCAATTCTTCTGACTCACTGAGAGATAATGTCTTAAGAACTCTTCTAATAGAGCATTGATACTCTTCATTTTTCGTCGGCCTGTGAATGTTTAGCCATGGAAAACTTAAATTCAAGACCATTCAAGTTAAAGAGAGTCGTCCAAAACTTACCAGTGAACCTTGAGTCACAATCATTGATTATATCTTCTGGAACACCGAAGTACTTTACCACATACTTGAAAAAGTGCTCAGTTGTAAGGTTAGCCTGGCATTCATGTGAGGCTGCTATAAACATCGCATACTTTGAAAACCGTTCTACCATGGCCAATATTGACTGCATGCCTTGGATTGAAGGAAACCTTGTGATGAAATTCATGTACACTGATTTCTCTGGCACCAGAAATGGCTACAACAAACTAGCTACCTTCCTTTTTTCCGTCTTGTCTTGTTGGCGCACCAAACAAGTCTTCATATATAGCTCAACATCCTCCTCCATGTTGGGCTAGTAATAGTTACAGACTAGGAGTGCCACCATCCGTTCTCTCCCTAGAAGTCCTGCTTACTAAGGTCATGCGTCTCTCACAAACTTCCTATCTAGAGCCACCTGAGTTAGGAACAAATAAACAATTACCTTTGGCATAGAGGAGTCTGTCATCTTCCCAATAACGCCTTACGACTCCTTCTTGCACTTCCTTCTTGATATGGACATAGGCCAGGTCCACATTAGCTTGCTGTTTTATTCGATCAAGAAAAGTTGACTGCACCGCCATCAACGCAGCCACATAGCCCTGCACTTTCTTGCGACTGAAGGCATAAGCTACTTGGTTTTGTTTACCTGGTTTGTGCTCCCACACGAAATCGAATTCTGCCAAAAATTCTTGCCAACGGGCCTGCTTTGGGGTCAGCTGCTTCTGATCTTGAAATAGGTCTTTGCCACGTTGTCCGTCGACACTTGTAGTGCACCTTAGACATGGCCATAATATTCAAGCTATAAAATGTAGAAGGATCTATGTCCTTGCAATTTACTCATTAATACTAACTAAGCACATTCTTGAGGAGTTTGGCATCACAATTCTTCCTCGTCATTAAATTTGGTCCTCAAAATTTGACATTTAGCCCCTCATTTTTTAAAAAATTAGACTTTCTTATATTAAATTATATAAATCTTTACAATTAGGTCCTTGAATTTTTTGCATAACAATGTGTTGTGTTTAACACCATGCTTTAGTAGGGGGTAGCAAAATCCATGAGGATTCAAGCATTGACTGGAAATCCAGTCTTTCAAAATTGTTCAATAAAAAGTATTAAAAATTTAATTCTGACTCGGATTCCCCAATACACCTTAATCTTGTGCAAGAATCAGGCACTATGTTAGCTATAGGTGATGAAGAATGCCGTAAGTATATATATAGATATAGTTAGCCAAATAAACATATTGAATATCACTTGGCTCCCAATTAATTCATAATTCCAATATATGCATGTATGGTATGACATCTTTAAATTTATATGTATATACAGAATACTACACGGCTGTGCTTGCCCAATATAGTTGTAGACCAAGAATTGAATATTTTGCTATACATAGATGTAGTTAGCCAAATCAACATATTGAATATCACTTAATTAGCTCACAATTATTTGATGATTCCAATATATGCATGTATGATATGACATATTTAAATTAATATATATACAAAATAATACACGGCTGTGCTTGCCAAATATAGTTGTAGACCAATAATTGAATATTTGCTATTTATAGATATAGTTGGCCAAACAAACATGCTGAATATCACTTAGCTCCCAATAATTTGATAATTCCAATATGTGCATGTATGGTATGACATCTTTAAACTAGTATATCTACAGAATACTACACGGCTGTGCTTGCCAAATATAGTTGCAGACCAATAATTGAATATTTTGTACAAGCACGTTACCCTGTATGTCTACCTAGATGTTACGAATTAGAAGCCTCGTACCTAGAACAAAAATATGTGAATAAACAGTAAATAAAAACAAATGAAATTTGTAGTAGTTCATCCTCGATGTGAGAGCTACGTCTATTTTCAGTTATTGCAGAATAATTTATTATGATGATGAAGAAGGTTACAAGAGCATAATTGTACACCCTCTATCAAGAATTTTCTCTAACCTTTCTCCCAACCAAATTTTATGATTTTAACTCCATAAAGAAAAGAACACAACATATCTAAATATATATTTGTAAAAAATATGTGAAAAAGCCCCTAAAAAACACAAAAACACGAACCCCTGCCCTTTGATACATGCAGCCGCAGTACTTTTTTGAGCCCCTGTGCGTGGGCTATGTCCCACCGCGTGGCTGCGCATGTCTCCTTACATTCAGGCGAGCTCAACACTTCCCAAAACACGTTTTTTCTTCATTAATCTCTGAAATCCTATATGTGAGGTGATACTTTGAAAAATGTTAAATCTGGCTCCACCCTTCTTAATACTAGAAGCATCAATGATTACACAAATCACCACGTCCTTTGTCCTTTCCCAGAACCCTGTGTGAATGGTTATTATTTTTAATTCTTTGGATCCGAGTTGTTCCAAACGATCAATTTCTTTACATCTTCAATCCTGGCAAAATGAGGCGAATCCTCAATTTAGTAGGGCTCAGATCACACAAATATAACTCGGTCATCGACTCGTCGTAAGGCTTTGGGTATCATTTTCCTTTTTACACATTGTCGTTTTTGGTGAAATTATCCAACACACTCCACCTTGATTTCACTCAAACGACAGTTTCCTATGAGGGTCACTGCTCCACCTTGAATCTTCATGTTTTCCCAATATTTAGTAGTTCCAAACACCTTGGAACTTGCTTGCAGGTACAACATTGGTTGCCATATCTGAGGGATTATCCTCTGTCTTTATTTTCCTTAGAGTCACCACTTGTTCTTCAATCTTTTCTCTAATAAAGTGATGCCTCACATCAATGTGCTTTGTCCTCTCATGATACACCGGATTCTTCCACAAATGAATTGCTGATTAACTATCTAAATAAATTGTAGCTTTCCCACTTAATACTTGCAGCTCCTTTAGAAGTCCTTGAAGCCACATTGCTTCTTTAATACCTTCAACTCCAGCTATATATTCGGCTTCGGTAGATGAAAGAGCCATAATTGGCTACAACTAGGACTTCCAACTAACACAATTTCCACACAGAGTCATAACATATGCCGAAGTTGACCTCCTCTTATCCTTATCACCTGCAAAATCAGAGTCTACAAAGCCATCTAAAATAATATCATTAAAATTTCCTTTGTAAACCAATATGAGGTTAAGGGTGAAATTAACATATCTTAACAACCATTTTAAAGCCAACCAATGTTCCTGTCCTGGATTTGACATGTACTTACTCAAAACACTTATTGCATAAGCAAGGTCTGGTCATGTGCATATCATTGCATACATTAAAGATCCTAAAGCATTTGAATAAGGATATTTAGCCATTTGAAGTTTTTCTTCCCTTATAATAGGACAATGACTTGTAGACAAATTAAAATGACCAACCAAAGGTACCTTAGCAGCCTTTGACTTATCCATAAAAAATTTCTGTACTACCTTTTGAAAGTAACTTCTTTGAGATAAACATAGCATCTTTAATTGTCTATCCCTCTTTATATTAATCCCCAAAATTCTCTTAGCAGTGCCTAAATCTTTCATTTCAAATTCTGCACGCAACATATCCTTCACTGATTTTATATAACCTGCATCTTTACTGGCTAATAACATATCATCCACATAAAGCAACAAATATATAACATTACTTGAATTAGGATTCATATAGAATAAACAAGAGTCATAATTGCTTCTCTTAAAACCAAGTTTCAAGACATAGCAATCAAATCACTTATACCATTGTCGTGGTGACTGTTTTAGACCATACAACAATTTCTTCAACAAACAAACCTTTCCTTCACTGCCTTTAACTTCAAATCCAGGGGGTTGTTTCATATAAATAATTTCATCCAAGTCACCATGTAAAAAAGCTATTTTTACATCCATTTGATATAATTCCCAATCAAATTGTACTACTAAAGATAGAATAGTCCTAATGGTCTTATATTTTAAAATAGATAAAAAAATCTCGGTGAAATCTACACCTTCAACTTGTATAAAACATTTTGTAACTAATCTAGCTTTATACTTGATTGGTTCATTGGGAGTTGAACCATCCTTTATTTTAAAAATCGATTTACAATCAACAATCCTCTGTTTTTTGGGTTTTTTAACTAAGACCCATGTCTTCTTTTTTATCAATGAATCCATTTCTTCTTTCATAGCTAATTTTCATTCCCTAGACCTTTTACTATTAATAGCTTCAGAAAAAGTCTTAGGCTTAATGTTTTCTAGGACATCAACAAAATTAAGAGCATATGCAACTAAATTTCCTCCTTCATACCTATTTGGAGGTCTTACCAATCTTCTTTGTTGAACTCTTGCTAGCTGGTAATCAGTGAGATCCTGAACAGTAGTTCCTTGTTGGTCTTCACTACCTTCATCCAACTAATCTTCTGTTGCTGATTGGTTAGTATTTGAAATTTCTATCACATTTTCCTAGTAATGAGGTTGATTTTCTGGATTTACTCATTGCTCCACCTCAAACTGAACTGGTTGTGGAGCCTCAAGCTCTTTTCCTGCACTATCAAGAGAAACAGCAGTATCTTTGTCCTTTTAAAGTAAGGCATGTCATTTTCATTAAATATAACATCCCTACTTATAATAATTTTACATTTAGGACCCTCTTTAACACAAAGTCTATACCTTTTCACTCTTTTAGGATAACCTAAAAATATACACTTTATTGATCGAGGATCCAATTTTCCTTCCTTTTGATGTGCATAAGCTGTACAACCAAATATTCTCAAGTGATCAAGTTTAGGTGGTTTTTTAGTCCAAATTTCCTCTAGGGTTTTTAAACTTATTGGTTTGCATGGACTCCTATTTATCAGATAACATGCTGTGTTAACTGCCTCCCCCCAATAACTTTTGCTAAGACCAGCCCCAAATAACATGCACCTAACAATTTCCATAAGAGTTCTATTCATTCTTTCAGCTACCCCATTCTGTTGGGGTGTTTTCCTAACTGTCCTGTGCCTTAAGATTCCTAAATCAGCACAAAATTTAGTGAAATCTTCATGACAAAATTCTAAGCCATTGTCAGTTCTTAAAGCCTTTAGTTTTATATTGGTTTTCCATTAGGGCTTTCCATTGTTTAAACTTATTAAAACATTCATTCTTAGTTTTTAACAAATACAACCACACCATTCTAGAATAATCATCTACAATGGAGAGAAAATACCTGTGTCCATCGAAGGTAGGAGTCATTTCAGGGCCCCAAAGATCTGCATGTACATATTCTAGGGGTTCCTTTGCTCTGTATGTTAAAGATGTGAAACTGACCCTATGTTGTTTTCCAAGAATACACTGTTCACAAGATTCCAGATTCCCTAGTTTTTGCTTTCCCAAAAGGCCTTGTTTACTGAGTTCTTGAAGCCCTTTTTCACTGATGTGTCCCAGCTTCCTGTGCCACACACCAGCATCTACAGAAGGTTTGGAAACAGTTGCTGCTGAGCCCGTAATTGTCTGCCCTTGTAGGACGTAAAGACCATGTTTCTTGGTCCCCTTCATTACAACCAAAGAGACCTTTAAAACTTTTAGAACCCTATTCTCAGCTTTATAAGAATAACCAAAGTCATCAAGAGCCCCTAATGAGATTAGACTCCTTCTCAATTCTGGGATGTGCCTTACATCCTCAAGAACAAGTTCTATTCCATCTTGTAGCTTCAAAGCAACAGAACCAATTCCAGTATTCATAAATTTCTGAGTAATTCAACTCATGAAATCTGTATTTTACTATACCCAACATTCCATCACATTTTCCATAAAACATGCAATCAATGCCGTTTATTCACATTTTATCGTAATTTGTACAAAAATTAAAATTTTTACAAAAATCACATTTTAAAAGTAAATTCATTAATTAAACCCAATTAAATATTAGGTTTTATTAATGAAATTTTCTCGATCATTACAATCTACCCCCCTTGGAAATTTTCGTCCTCGAAAATCAAAACAATTCGGGGTAGCTTTTCCTCATTTTATCCTCTCGTTCCCATGTTGCCTCTTCCACTTGCTGGTTAAGCCATAAGACTTTGACGAGAGGTATCTTTTTGTTCCTTAACTCTTTTTCTTCTCGTGCCAGTATTTGAACCGGTTTCTCATCATAGGACAGGTTCTCTTGAACATCAATTTCCTCTGGTTGTAGGACATGTGAAGAATCCGGTACATACTTCTTTAGCATGGACACATGGAATACGTTATGTACCGATGCTAGATCAGAGGGTAAGGCCAACTTATAAGCTACATTGCCTACCCGTTCTAAGATTTTGAATGGTCCAATGTATTTTGGGCCAGGCTTTCCTTTCTTTCCAAATCTAATCACTCCTTTCATCGGTGTCACTTTTAAGAAGACCAAATCCCCTACTTGGAATTCCAGGGGTCTTTGTCGACGATCTGCGTAACTCTTCTGGCGACTAAAGGTAGTTTTCATTCATTGACGGATTAATTTCACATCCTCTGTCATCCTTTGCACAAAATCTATAGTCGATAACGTCTTTTCTCCTATTTCATGCCAGTGCAATGGCGATCTACACTTCCTTCCGTAAAGAGCTTCATAAGGAGCCATTCCTATGGAAGCTTGATAGCTGTTATTGTAAGCAAATTCGATCAACGGAAGCTTTTTGTCCCATCCTCCTTTAAAGTCTAACACACAGGCTCTTAACATATCCTCTAGAGTTTGAATAGTTCTTTCAGATTGACCATCCGTTTGAGGGTGAAAGGCTATACTAATTGCCAGCTCGTTCCCATTGCTTGGTGAACACTCCTCCAGAATTTAGAAGTAAACCGATCATCTCGATCAAAAATGATAGATTTTGGGACTCCATGATATCTAACTATTTGGGCTACATATAATTCAGCTAGTCTTTCCACAGAACTGTAGAGTTTAATCGGTAAGAAGTGAGCTGATTTCGTCAATCTATCAATGATTACCCATATAGCGTCATGTCCACTCATAGTTATGGGTAGTACAGTCACCAGATCCATAGTTATCTGGTCCCATTTTCATTCTAGAATTTCAATCTTCTATAGTTCACCTGCCGGTCGTTGATGTTCGGCTTTCACCTTTTGGCATGTAAGACATTTGACGACAAACTGTGCGACATCGTTCTTCATTCCGTGCCACCAATAATACGCTTTTAGATCTTGGTACATCTTAGTAGCTCTTGGATGAGCCACGTATGGTGCTTCATGAGCTTCTTCTAGTATCTGCTTCTTTAATCCTTCATCATTGGGAATGCAGACTCTGCCCTTATAACGGAGGATACCATCTTTCAAGATGCTAAATTCAGTCTCTCTATTCTCTAGAACTTCATTCCTGACCTTGAGTAGCGACGGATCTGCTTCTTGTCGCTCTTTTAAGTTCTCTAAAATAGCGGGCCGAAAAGACAAATTGGCTAATCCTCTAGTGACTAGCTCTATTCCTACTTCCATTAAGTCCTTCTGAAGAGGTCTTGGCATTAATTGCATCATCACAAACGAAGGCATCGTTCTACGACTAAGGGCATCGGCTACTCGGTTAGCCTTTCCCGAGTGATACAGAATCTCATAGTCGTAGTCTTTGACTAATTCTAGCCACCTTCGTTGCCTCATGTTGAGTTCCTTTTGTGTGAAGATATACTTTAAACTCTGATGGTCCATATATATTTCACACTTAGCTCCATACAGGTAATGACGCCATATCTTCAACCCAAATACAACCGCTGCTAACTCTAAGTCATGCGTCAGATAATTCCTTTCATGATCCTTCAATTGTCGAGATGCATATGCAATCACCTTTCCATTTTGCATCAATATGGTTCCCAGTCCCATTTTTGATGCATCGCTGTAGATTACAAACTTTTCTAAGTCTGGATTAGGTATTCTCAACACTGGTGCACTTGTAAGTCGCTTTTTTAACTCTTTGAAACTTTCTTCACATTTCTTCGTCCATTCATACTTTGCTGCTTTCCATGTAAGTGCAGTTAGTGGTGCTGCAAGTCAGGAGAATCCTTCTATAAAACGTCAATAGTAGCCTGCTAAACCAAGGAAACTTCTAATTTCTGTTACGTTTTTCGGTGTAGGTCACTTATTTGCTGCCTCCACTTTGTTGGGATCAACGGATATCCCACCCTGTGTCACCACATGTCCAAGAAAATGAACCTTCTCTAGCCAAAACTCACACTTCGAGAACTTGGCATACAATTGATGCTTTCTTAACAATTAAAATGCAATCCTTAAGTGCTCTTCATGCTCCTCCGGCGTTCTCGAATATATGAGAATATCGTCAATAAAAACAATGACAAACCTATCGAGATATTTCTTAAAGATCCGGTTCATGAGATCCATGAAGGCTGCTAGGGCATTGGTCAGCCCAAATGGCATGACGTAGAACTCGTAATGCCCATAACATGTTCGGAACGTCGTCTTCGGTATATCCTTTTCTTTAACTTGAAGTTGATGATATCTCGAGCGCAAATCAATCTTTGAGAATACTAACGCTCCTTTCAATTGATCGAACAAATCATCGATCCTTGGGAGTGGATACTTGTTCTTAATCATAACCTTGTTCAATTCCTGGTAATCAATACACATACATAATGTTCCTTCCTTCTTCTTAACAAATAGGACAGGTGCCCCCCATGGGGAATGACTTGGTCGGATGAATCCCTTATCCAATAATTATTTCAGTTGCACCTGAAGTTCCTTAAGTTCCCCTAGAGCAATTCGATATGGCGCTTTTGAAATCGAGGCTGTGCCGGGTGTCAATTCGATCTTAAATGAAATTTTCCACTCCGGTGGCAATCTTGGCAACTTGTCGGGAAATACATCAATGAATTCTTTTATGATGGGGACCTTATCTGGTCCTAACTGAGCTTCTTGATCTTTTCTTATTAAATTCACCAGATAACCGGTGCATCCACTTTCCAGCATCTTCCTTGCCTTCAACACGAAAATCGTCGCCTTAGGAGCTTTGGGAATCTTCTCGGAATACATGAACTTCTCGCTTTCAGAAGGTTGAAATGTAACCTTATGGTGTCGACAATTTATCTTAGCCGTGTATTTTCCCAAGAAATCCATTCCTAGGATAACATCGTAATCTTGTATATCGATTATTATCAAATCAATATACAATTCCCTTCCACAAATGATTATTGATACATGATGTAGCCAATAATCAGAACTCAATACCTTCCCAGAGGGTAATGCAATTCTAAAGGTTTGCTCTATTCTATCTCCTTTACTTCCTATTCGTTTTGCAAACTTAAGTGATGCAAACGAATGTGTTACTCCAGAATCAAACAAAACATATGCATCAGTGTTGGCAACAGAAAACTAACCTGTCACCACCGATGAGGTTCCCGCATCCTCTTCCTTCTTCATGTAGGCATAAATTCGCCCACTCAGTTGTGGAGCTTCTAAACGCCCTTGACTGACATTGGGGCCTGGACTTGGACTGCATGCAACTGATTTCCTTGAGGCCTTTGCTGAACCTGACTGTTCTGACTTTAAGGATTGGAAAAACAATTTCTGGCATAATGCCCTTCCTTTCCGTAGATATAGCACTTATTAGTGTCGGCCTTGCATTCCCCTGCATGTCTTTTCCCACATTGACTGCAAAGGGGTTTGTTGTTTCCTCCATCATTACTTCTTTTCTGGAATTGACCCTATTGCCAACATTACGACTGCGTCCCACTGGAAAGTTCTGGGAGGGCCCTTGACTCGAGCCACTTCCTTGTCCTTTTACTTGGACTACTTGACTTTGCTTAGTTAAAGCTTTCTCTTCCTTCTGGGCCTTGAAAATCCTCGCTCTTTCCTCTTTGTCACAGGCAATTCTGAACTCAGCTCTAGCCGTCCGTTCAATACAATCTTCCACATCTTTAGGAGCTTGCCCTCCACTATCAACTACAAGGGCAATGTCAGTTC
Organism: Artocarpus hirsutus; assembly: GCA_946598075.1. NCBI lineage: Eukaryota > Viridiplantae > Streptophyta > Magnoliopsida > Rosales > Moraceae > Artocarpus > Artocarpus hirsutus. The sequence goes on along the minus strand of CAMOHE010048865.1, from coordinate 21,074 downwards.
TAAACATTCTCATCAATCGTCTTATTCATTCCTAATCAGTAGGTACTAACTCAGGACAAAGCCGTGCTAGCTGATTAAACCTCTTCACAGCATCAGCTACGGACAGGTTACCTTACTTGAAATTATTAAATTCTTCTTGTAGGGCCGCCATGGTTTCCACATTAAAATAGGCCCTGTCGAATTCTTCTACAAAATCCGACCACGACATGTCATCAATATTCCTTCTGCGTTCTACGGATTCCCACCATCTTTTGGCGTCTTTGGCGAAAGAGAACGAAGCGTATAGGACTTTTTCATGATCATTAAGTCCCATGAATTTCGATATCTGTTCTATACCCATAAGCCAATCGTCGGCCTTTAAGGAGTCTGTAGATCCATCAAATTCTATAGCCTTCATCCTTCGAAATCTCTCATAGAATTCGGTAGTGGGTGCTACGGAGCAGCGGGGACTGCTAGTTTCGCTGGCTGTGGCGGTGGTACTAGGGGTGGCGTATCTACACGTGCTGGAGGTACGGGATTCTAGTTAGCTAACTGTTCCCGTAAACCTTGCATTTCTTGCTCCTGAGCTTGGAGCTTCTGCTGCAATTCCATAATCATGGCCATTAAATCCAGATTCATCGGTCCTCTGGATGTATCCGCCATCGATTTTAATCGTTATATATCTATCATATAATTTCGTTACTATGTTAGCATATACTATTAACTTAATAGCATCCAATCCATAAGCGCATATATTTAAATCACATAAATACATGCAACATACACAATCACATGAACTTAACATCACGCTTCATACATTTCCTTGCATTAACTTTCATACATTTCATTTCATAAACTTTTATACGTTTCATTTCATGACCCTTTTCATTCCTTTTTACATTCCTCATAATATTACATACATACTTTCTTACTTTCATACATAAATCATTCACATCATTTCTGGGAGCAGTTATCACTTCCGGCTACATATACCCTATTGTCGGGAAGGATACCACTTGCCGGACATACATGTATATACAAAAGCCACAAGGCTCAAAACATTACTACTTCTTTATCCATGTACATTAGACTACACAAAAGTCTTCATAAAGTCCTTTTCAGTCAGACTCGACTCCTGACATATCACTTTGTTCAGGATCCTCCGTGGGATCCTCTTCTTCTTCTTCATCCAAATCTATAGATTCATCGTCGCTTGCGATTATCACTTCGGGAGGCTCAGGCTCTTCGTCCATGTCATCATCATCATCATCATCATCATCATCGTCGTCGTCGTCGTCGTTGTCGTCTTCCATATTCGTTGGGGGACTTTCCAACGGTGCGACCACATTCTGCGCTGCATGTAACACTGCCATAAGGAAGTCGTTGACACTGATAAAGTTCCCCGGATACTGTATTTGCTGTTGAACTGCATTGGGTAGATCTCTCCAAACAAAATCGTAAATACGTCATAAGGGTATTTCTAGGGGTATCAATGGCATCATGGTTCGGTGAAATCTCAAAATATAATGATCTACCGACTCACGCACATATCTTCCCCAGATTGGTTCCACGCGTAAGTACAACCTATGTCGCCAAGCTGCCCACAGCATCGGAATCATTTGGATGTGTATGGCATTTGTTGGGGGTGCGGGTGCAAACTCTGCCAAAATCTGTCCTCTAACACCTTGCCAATCTCTTGGTCGCTCGTTAGGTGCAATCTTGAGCCACCATACTAGTGCTTCCCTAGACAACAATCTAGAAGCTAACAGAACTTGGATGCAGTGGTGTGTGGCAAGCATCAAAAATCACCTCTACCGCATGAAGCCATTCGGTCAGCACCATAGGCTGCCGACTCCTGTGATAACGCGGTGGCATTGCATCTTGAAACGCAATACTTGCTCCTCTATCGGCCTCCATGTCGCGATTATGATGCGGCTTCGCCATATACTATATTTATCATCGTAATTCATATATCAATACCATACTTGACAATACTGAACATTCTCATACTTAAAATAAAACTATCTTACTTGAGCTATGGCAATGGAGCAAATGACGGTGTGCAGTAGGATGGCAAGATTTTCACTCTGATACCAACTGCACAACCCACTTTTTCGAGCTGTGATAAAACTCCTTCTTTCTTACGTAGGGGCAAAAATTTAGGGAATTTTTTTTTTTAACTGAGATAAATACTTTGCTTTGCAATAATTTTGGTAACTCCCAAAATACTTTCACATACTTATATTTACATAAACTTTTTTACTTTTACAACATTTCTCTTTTTTAAACGACTTAATACATATATACAGCAAAAACATACTGTAGCAGACTCCATACCCGACCTGCACATATCATCCGTCCGCCAGCTCATCATTTGGATTTATTCTGACCTTCTCATCGAAATACCTACAGCATAAAATACTTAATGAGCTAACGCCCACTAAGTCCCATAAATCCCATATGGACAATCAAATGAATGCATGATTCAATTATGCTTTCTTATGAACTTTCCTTATATTCATCGTATCTTATCTTTCATTAGGGCCCAAGTGTTCGTATCATTGTGCAATTTCATTTAGGTCTATGTAACACCGTGACTATATTTTATCCTTTAAACTCTCCTTACTTTGAGAGCCGGTACGACACTTTTCTTAAATTCTAGTGACATTTTACCAGTTCTTTTAATATGGTTATCATACCAGATACGAAATGATAATCACATGTTATCCATGATACATAAATTCATATACATAGCAAAGTACACACAAGTATCTACTTCATATACATACATGTTCACATTGTAACATATACCCTAATATGCGTATTCACATATTCTACACCTATAATTTCATACTATAGGTGGGAAGGGTACTTACTTGCTTCTGTGCACTGCAAAATCAACTTCGATCTTCTTTCTCCTAGGCTTCTAGGATCCTGTTGGCCAATTACACAATTATTAGCCAATTCCCAATACATTTCATTACAAAACGTTCGTTACTTAATTGTTCGAGTTGTATAATTGTACACAACTCTACAAACATTGATTCCCTTATTTCTTTCTAATTCTACCATATCGTTACTTATGAAGGGTATAAATCTTTCTAATCACTTTCTTTTCCTATCTGTGACCTTATTAAAGCTACTCGGGTTATTCAGACAAAAATGACGATTTTGCCTCCGTGCCTTATTGACCGATCCGAGCTCGATTCCGTTATTTTAACATCAATAGCCACTTATTAACTTAAGAATAATGTCCTAGTGGCTCGTATCACTTCATTTCACACTTAAGCCCCTTTTTTATTAAACTTTACGGTTTAGCCCCTAAACAAAAAATTGTGACAATTTTGCCCTCGAGGCTAAAATTTTCTCTTTACATCAAAAATTCCTATTTTTTATAAGAAACATTTTTGCTCAAAGTAACACACCTTGAATCATTTTGAAAATTGATGTTTTTGCCATTCTAACACTTTTTCACTTTTAACAATTTCTTGACAAATCAAAAACTCACAAACGGTTGAGCTTTTTGATGAACTGTTTGAGATATTTAACAGTTTCATCGAGATCTACAACTTTCATGTTTTAACTTTTACCAAAATCCCACTGTACAAGGGTGTTTTTGGCCTTTTTTCAAATCTACCGAGAAAAGAAATTTTCTTTCAATTTAGTCCCTAGGACGTTTTTGTCAAAATCCTCTTCAAACTTTCAAATATACCCCTACAGAGACCATTCTATACCTAACTTAAATCATTCTCATGCTCAAACTCCATTTTTGCAAAGTCTAACCTTAAAATTGCAAAAATATTATTTTATGCAAAAACTAACATTTTGCATCACAAATAAAAATTTTACCATCTAAACAGGTCATTCATCACATTCACATGTAATTCCATCAACCATAAGCTCAAGAACTCATATGGATTTGGAAAAATAAAAATCCAAACAAAATCCATTAAATTTCAAAACTTTAAAGCTCAAAACTTACCAAAATAACCTCTTTTTTGTTTCTAGCCTTCAAATTCCTTTTGACTGGCCTTCTAAGCCTCTTTTTCATGCAAAAATACCATGGGTTAATATTTCCCTTTGAACCCATGAAAAACCCCTTGAAAACTCAATAAAAAGTTTAGAATTTCACCTTAAATCTTGTGAAAATCCTTGAGTTTGCTTCTAAAAATTATTTTGGGGTTATTTTTGCAAAGTTTGAGGTTGAGAAAATTTTTGAGAGCTTCCTTCAAAGGCTGCCGAACTTGGGAGGAGAAGAAAGAGAAAAAATTTTTGTGATAACAATCCTTAAATGCATCCTTATCCCATTTGGTGACCATTTGGTGACTCATGGTAACCCATGAGTATACCACTAGGTGTCCTCACATGATTGGGCCACCTTTTAGGGCTTGGTGGCCCAATTACAAACTAACAAGTGTCTATTTTGTTGGGCTAAAAATTTACACAGTGTAATTTTTCGTCACGTAGCATTTTTCTTATACTGTAGTGGTCAAATCAATTTATTTTCTATCTTTAGACTGTATAAAAAATTTAGCTTACTTTTCATTCAATTTCGGAGGCCAATCATAACATTTTTCGTATCGTGTCATCACTTAGCAGTATTCTTATACTGCTTCGGCCTCCTTTCTACCACAAGTTAGGGTTTGGACAACCTCCGCGTCCTATTTGCATTCTAATCATCCATTCGTTTATACCATAATTTTACAATTAATTGTGATATAAAATTCATTTTATGGGTATTATTCACAAATTTCTAAGTAATTCAACTTATGAAATCTGTATTTTACTATACCCAACATTTCATCACATTTTCCATAAAACATGCAATCAATGCCGTTTATTCACATTTTATCGTAATTTGTACAAAAATTACAATTTTTACAAAAATCACATTTTAAAAGTAAATTCATTAATTAAACCCAATTAAATATTAAGTTTTATTAATAAAATTTTCTCGGTCATTACATGATCAACCTCCACCTAGGCCTCATAGACTACCTGCATAATGTCAATCAGGCAAGATTTGGTATAATTATTTATGTATTATTTTTAAATTTTATCTATTATTTTTCAAATGTGTCTAATTGTAATTGTATAATGCAACCCTAGGTAGTCAACTTTGAAAAAAGGTCCGACGCATGAGTAGCCTTAGAAGTGCATAAAATTGTGGCATCATCGAAATCCAAGCTACTGGTGATTCTTGATGAAGATGGCAGGACATACAAACCTTTGGGTGACAATGCCGCTCCACTAACAAATTGCGTCTCTTGAGCAGTCAAAGCAAAAATTCTCCCATATTACAATAGTTGGAAGAACATCCCAAACTACCTTAAGGTAAAGGTTTTGCTTGAAACACAGGTAATTAATAATTTATTTAAACTCTCCTCCTCTCTCATTTTCCCCTCACTCTCTTTCTCTGCTCTCTCTTTCCCTCTCTCTCACTACCTTCTCTTTCTCTCTTTCCTTTCAATTTTGTTCCAAAAATTCGAGCAAGAGTCTTCAGTTCTCAGCTACTTAGAAGCCTAGGAATACAATTAAGCCTCCACAAACTCGATTCAAAGCTCAAATTTAAGGTTAGTTTACTTTTTTTCAAAATTTCAAAACGTTTGCCCCAAACTTTTTAATTCTCTTTGTAAGTTGTAATCCGAGTTTTTTTTTAGCTTAGAAACCTTTCTATCTAGGTTGCAGAACTCAAAAACATCATGAACCTAAGCTCGATTGGACAAAATCAAACTAAATCAAGTTTTTTCTCTTTTTTTCCATTTTTAGATTAATTTGAAAATCTTGTTGAAAGGTGTTTAAATAAGTTATATTATGTTTATTTATCACGTTTGGATATTATTTATGCTCTAGGAGCTGAGAAAAACAGGTTTAAATGTGTTTTGAGCCCAGATTGACCGAGGCTCGAAATATGGAAAATTTCATATTTTTGTAGATCGGTAGGTCAAACTTGAACTTTGATAGGCCAGATTCATATCTTCGATAGGCCGAACTCAAGCGAGTTCGGTAGGCCAGACTCAAATGGTAGGTAGGCCGAACAAAATAGTTCAGCAGGCCAGACTAAAGAATTTGATAGGCCGACAAAGCGTTAAAAAAATGACTGATTTTCATAGGTTTTTACTATTTAAAGCATAAATAGAGACTTTAATCTTATGGCATGATTTTGTGAACATAAATGGCACACTAAGACACCATGAGATAAAGTCAAAATCAGCTTCTAGAAAGTACTCCTAAACAAGCGCAAAATGTGACTTCCTAATAAAACACTTCTGAAATAGATTTTAGAACTTGTATCAGAGTTTGAATATGATATTATAAACTTTATTATAACATTTTTATTACTTTTTAAAGATTTTAAAACTATTTTGACATATTTAAGCTCCTTTAAAAATATGGTTTCAAACACTTACCGAAAAGCTACAATTTTTGCTTCTCTTTTTCACTGACTAACGGACAAGCAGAGCTTTGTCAAATAAGCCCATAGTATTTAAAATATCATCATACATTAGATCACAAAATAAAATAACATATTGTATGAGTTGTTTTCACTCTCTTTAATCTTGTGTTTGAGAAATTAGTTCATTTTCATAAGTTTGAATTGTTTACAGTATAAAACTCCTACATACTATAGTGTAAAGTAAAAGTAAAATACAAATCAATAAAGTTCTCATATAATATAATGTTTGAATTCATTTTCTAAGTTTAAACTTTTTTTTTAAACATCTTATAAGAGCAAAATTAATATTGGGATTAACATTTAGATTGAAAGGAAAGAAATAGTGATAAACTTTGATTAGAAGCAACCGGCCTTCAAGCATTGTGGTCAGATTCAATACTCATAGCTTATGGTTTGAGGACTGCAAGTACAGGCTTAGTCGGCTCTGGGCTCCACTTAGAAAACCGAAAGACCTTAGAACAAGTTCTATAGATACCACCTTTTTCCTTGTCCTTGTCAAAAAAGGGAACTTTTAACTTTAGAGTACGATTTCTTTTCTTTTTGTTTTTCTTTATGCAAAATAGAAAACAACTTTTTGAGGCTATTTAGTATTATTTTCAAAATAAACGAAAATATTTTTGTTTTAAAAGATAATTTTTTAAAAAAAAATTATGTTAAGAGTGTTTTTAAAATTTTTATCTTAAAAAACATACGAAAGCATTTCTAAATATTTTAAAAATAAAAACAAATAGGGCTTTTGTTTTGGCTTTGAAAAATAGAAATAAAACTTTTTAAAGTACAAAACTACACTTTCTCTTCTGTTTTTTTTTTTAAATCCTCAAAAAAATAAACTTCCATTTTCCTTTGATATAAACTAATAAGTTGTTTGAAAGAATGGTTAGAATTAATAATTTTAGTTTAAAAACTGTAGTATGTGAGAGTTTTATTTATAGTTTTGTATTATAACATGTGAGAATTTTACACCCTTTAAAATTGTAACTAATTGTTAAAACTAGTGTTTTTTCGAATGACCCGTAAAAGTCCTTGAGAGTAATGGGAAGCATTGACGAGTGACGACCAAACAACCGATGAGAAGGAGACTAGGGCTTAATGGAGCTACAGCGGAGCTCGACGGCAAAAATTCCGGAATGGGTAAAGGACCTTCGCTCTGACGCTCAACTTCTTCTGTAATCGGGTTTTCTCCCTGGGAACAATTAATATATATCAATTGCTATAAAGGAGTGGGAAAAACATGGACAAAGTGAACGCGTAAAGGAACATGGGGAATGAGACAATATAAAAAAGTAAAAATAAACAGAAAAAAATGGAATATAAAGCGCATGAAGAGTACCGAATCTGATGTTCGGATTGCCGGCCGGGCCAGCGTTGCATTGAACGTCCACTTGTCGTCTATGTCGTCTATGCCGAATGAAATGGCTGCAGACACAGAAGTTCCCATTGGTGAAAAGTCAAAACTGACCCTTACTACGTCCAAATGAGAAGGAGAGAGAGGGAAAAGAGCGGAGGGGGAAGTTCTCCAGGAGAAGTAGACTGGGGTTTTGGTATGTGATAGTCATCAAATCTCCAAACCTCTTTCTCTGCCTTCTGTCTCTGTCCATTTCTTTCTTTCTTTCTTTTTTTTTTTTTCCTTTAAATGATAGGCAATGTCAAATCTGCGATTCCTTTTTCTTTGTCCTATGCTCTGTCCTGTTTTGTTTTTGTTTTTTTGTTTCTTTTATTTGCTTTTTTTGTCCCTTTTCCGGGAGGCCACATGTAGTAGGATGGAAAGAGTTAGAAGAGACGTAAAAAGATTGCAAAGGTTATAATAACCATGGTTTGCTAGGAGAAATTAAGAAATGGATCATAATTTATCTATCTAATTTCTATGTTATTTCTCCAAAAAATGCTATGTTGTTCAAGTCATATTTTTAATTAATTTCTTTTGGAGGATTAAAAAGTCTTTTTAATTTAAATGTAGTAGAAAGATCTAAATGGTGAGCTTCAAGGGAGAGTCTCTCCCTCCTTTTTTCCTCTTCCTCCTCCTATCCCTCCAATCAAATAATGGATTGGCCATCTCACTTCATCGCTTTTCTTTGTGTTGTTAAAAGAAAGAAAAGAAAAAATTGAACAACCCAAACCCCAAGCCTATTGCAAAAGAAAAAAATTAAAAAAAAAAAATACAGTTTGGTTATCGAAAGACATCTTTCCTTCGGTCCAGAAACCAAACCAACCAAGGGCCTTTTAATACTTTCTTAAAAAAAAAAACTAATATTTATATATAATATTTCAAAATACCTTTGCTTATTGGATGTATTTTGTGTGGTGAGATTATGTCTTTGCCTTTAGTATGTTTTAAAACTTTAAAATTTGGAGTGTCCTTTGTATGTTTAAACTTCTAAACTTTGGACTTTATTTATCAAGAATTTCTTTGCTAAGTTTAACTAAGACATTATTGGTCTTAAAATTTTGGATTTGTTGGCCTTATCCATTGTCTTATATTTGTAAAAGGAAAAAAATGTAATCGACTAGGTTATTGCTCATCAACTGTTGGGTTATTATCCACAAATTTTCTAGTTACTATCTTAAATTGACCGAAAACAACCATTATTAGACGATTTTGTAAGTGCTTGAGTCGTTATAAGTAATAAAGTGTACGAATATGAGTATTGATCCCACGAAAATTGCGTTAATTATGATTAATTATTGAAATATCTTAACTCTAGAAATTATTTAAATGACAAATTAAAACAAAGAAAATTAAGAAATAAAGAAATTGAAGATGTAAAAATCTACTGTCCCTAATCACATAGATAGTGGCCAAGCATTCATAAGCATTAATCATAGAATGAAATACTCAACCATGTGGGGAAAAGAGCACAAAATAAACCAAAAATAGGAATATTCATGTATTCATAGCTAGGTTAAAATGGTGACCATAAACACAAACAAAATTAATTCATAAATAAAAATAAAATTCTACAAAATCAAGATTAAAGCATTCTCAAAATACAAAGGTAAAGAGAAAGAAAAACTCATTGGAGATATCACTAGTCTTCAAAAATTCTTCCACACCCTTCCTCCTTGTTGCCTTGAAAAGCTATCTCCTTTGGATTTTGATAGAAAATAAAACTCTAGACTAAAACTAAAATAAATAACTAAACTAAAATCCTAAAAATAAAAATAAAATATACTTTTTTCCTTTTTTTTCTTTATTTATTTTGGATTTTCCAATGTTTCAACACCATCCCTCCAAAATGGGTTTGATCGTTTTCACCCTCTTCAACCAAGGTTTTAACCGTTAAATATAACTGTAGACATTGTAAGGTTATCACATGCTATAGTAAAAAATCTACAGTATAAAAGCTCTTAAATGCTATAGCTCTCAAATCAAAACTGTTAGTTCCAACCGTTTTTTCAAACGGTTTCTAATATATCTCAACACCTATATTTTGTTAAAAAAAATTTTGTTCCATTATAACAATGAATTCAGATTGAATTTAGTATGGCTTTCAGCTTAATTTTTGTTTATTATTGCTAGGGATTGAGAGGAGTATGAGAAAGACTCTCCCAACTGGAATTCAACAATTCCGTCCTCGTTTTTCTTTAACGGGAATGAGGATGGCTTTAGGAAGCAAAAATGGAGCGAAAAAGCACTCTATCTTTATGTAGCCATCATCAGGAACCGTGGGGCTCGTGCATCGTCAACGTGGCCTTTAGAAAGAAACAGCAGTAACGCCGTAAATGCGCGGATCCAGAAGCTTGAGTAGGTGCATCTACCAAATAAATGCATTTATGCCTGTGCTGAGGGGCGTCCCCCAGATTCGGGATTCATTCGCAGACCAAAGATAGGGGAAAGGACATAGACACGATTCACGAGAGCATTCAAGTTTGTCACCTACAAATTATTATTATTATTATTAATTTATTTTTTAAGAATCAGCTACAAATTGTTACTTTAGTTTGTAGAACAAAAAAACTGTATTCACGATGTTACAATGTTTTGGGGGCAAAAAGGCAGGCACTAATATTAAAGAGCAGTAGTATCAATTAATATTAAGAAAAATGTCTGTAATATTACAGAAACCATCTAAGATCAGCTTAGCTTTTTAATCATTATAACTCTCATGGAATTGTTGTTTTAACACGGATAAAAAAATTGAAAAGGCGGTTATCATACAAGGATATATAGCCTGTGAGTTTAATAAAAATGAAAAAGGAGAGTATCATACAAGTTATGCTCTTGCAACTCGCGAGACGGTTGGTGCTTCTTTGTTTTAAAAAAATACGTTGTAATCTGATAGGTTCTAGATAAATTCTAACTCCAGAACCTATCAGGTCATACTCCGGTATCCTATACCGATGACCAGAATAATTTACCATATGAGGGAGTGAAAAGAAGGAGAATTTAGACTTTTAAAAAAATTACATTTTTTAATTAAAGAAGGAAAGATAACTTAAGCTAGAAATCAATTTTTAAATTAAAATAGCAATTTTGAAAAGAGCTTTTTAGAAAGGTAATATGGAAAAGGTGTTCTCTAGATGTGCATTTGTGCTTTTCTCATATATATATATATATATGTATATATATATATATATATTTGCCTTGAAAGTGTCAAGGATATTATATATATATATTTATTTATTTATTTATTTATTTATTTATTTGCCTTGAAAGTGTCAAGGATATTTTTTGTGCTATAAATTTATCCCATGGTTTCTTTGTTATAATGACATCTCTTCATTAGTGTTCCTTTTCTTTCAGGTTTTCGTTTCGGGGACAAATCTGTCATTTGCTTTGATCTAATGAATAGTGGATAATGAATCAATCTTGAAGCTCTATTTGTGTTTGCTGGAAGAGGGAACTCTTCTACTACTACATGGTATGGTCATGTGAGAAAAAAAAAAAAAAACCATATATGACTTGGGTTTTGTTTTATTTGCCTACCCCACTAATCAAGTCTTTTTCTCTTTTTTTTTTTTTTTTTTTTTGGAGCAATCAGGATTGAATGTAATCAAAGAGTTGATTATTTGGTATATTTACATTAGAAAGCCCCAAGCTAATATGACATTCAAGACATATGGGTACATCAGCGTGGCACAAGCCCTTGGATTCTCTGGTGACTTTCAAGTCCATGTTTATTGTGCAAGTATCAATTTCTTTAACCCCATCATTCACTCGACACCTCTTAAATTTCTTTCCACCATTTTTAAACTTAAATAATGCCAAGTAATTTCCTTCTTACTAAACTGATTGCTACTCATGGATGATCCTCCCTTTCCTTGCTGTATATTTCAGCAAGTTGGGACCGTAGTTGCTTCAACCGTATGGCACGACGTGATGGATTCTCTCTATTGTCCCAAACATCTGCGACACTTCAATGCTGCCTGAGGGAAGTCCATGGACATGCCCAGAAAACAACGTATTCTATTACGCTTCCCATTATTTGGGGAGTGGTTTTTCCTTGTCGCGCTGCTTGTGCCCGTCCCAGTTTGGCTGCTATCCTGCAAAGTCCATAACAAGAAGTCGATCATTTACATCGATTTTCTGATCATCTTTGCAGTTACAGGCAGGGCCAACTCAATAAATTTTGGGCCCAAGCTAACCTTGTAAAAGAGGTCTTCTCAAATTTTTTTTTTTTTAATGATTCTTCGTTAGAACCTAAAATTAGGAAAAAAAAAATCACTTATATCGTTGAATAACTGAGCAACAAATTATGTTCAGTGAACAAAAAAAAAAACAACTAAAATAAAAAATAAAATTACATGAAAGTCAATAAATAAGTTTCCCACTATAAAAAAAATGCTTCTATACTTTAACTAAGATGGGTAGCAAATGTTGAGCTTTCTTCAATCCATAAATCCTAAGGAAAATAACAAAATATTATATATATATATATATATATGAAACATCTATTCATAAACTTATTTTTCTTATCTTTTGAGATCTTTGTATTCAAGCTTATCTAATAAATCCTTTTCAATAGAAATCATAGACATTCGACTCAACCGTTCCAGTGCAATAATTCGAGGAATTGAAGAGATGTTATGTTAAAAAAAAAAAAAAAAAAAAAAAAAAAAAAAAAAAAGAGAAAAGCAAAACAAAGAATATATGAGAGAGAAAATAACGTTTCAGTTTTTTCTTTTCAAATATGTGTTTTGTTTTTACGTTTCCAATTAATTTTTTTTTTTTTGAAGTATTTCACTATTCTTTTTAAATGATAAACTATGTGGCATTTTTTCAAGAAACGTTTAAGTTTCTTTTTTGAAGGGACACATTTAAGTTTCTATTTGATTTACTCATCAAAAGACAATATCTAATTTAATTTTCTATTTTCTCTTTTAAAAAAAGAAGAAAGAATACGTGATTCCTTTGGTTACCCTAAAAAATCTCAATGTGGTTTAGTACTTTAAAAATGCCACTCTATTAATGTGTAGACAGCATTTTTTTTTTTTTCTTAAGACAAAGAGGTGTTAAGAAGTGTAGAGCCAAATTTAACACTTTTTAGAATATTACCCTATGCAGAGGATTTCGAAGCACTCAAAAATCGTAGTGAGAGGCAAATCTTGCGCGGTCGTGCAAGTCCCAGGTTTGAGCAAGTTTTTTTGTATTTTTTGTGGTGGTTACCCTTTTTTTAAAACCTATATATAAATAGATTGTGTTGTTTTCTTGTTGAGAGTGAAACTCAGAAATTTAGAGTGAAAAAGAGGTTAGAAAAATTCTTAAGAGAGTGTGTAATTTTTTCTCTTGTAACTTCTTCATTATTATAATGAATTATTCTACAACGACTAAAAATAGACATAGTTCTCACATCGATGGTAAACCACTATAAATTTTGTGTGATCTATTTATTTTCGTTTGCATATTTTTTGTTCTCGATAAAATTAGGACTTCTAATTCGAAACAAGAGGTTGGTCTTTTTTTTCAGAGGAAAAGAGTTTGGTCTTTAAAGCCAATGATAATGAAAATTTTACATTTTTTTTAAATAGGATTAATTCAAATACAACCTATTTTTAGGAAAAAAAATTTGGGCCCTTTTAAATTTGGGGGCCCTAAGCCGTTATTTAACCTCCTTAGATGCTAAGCGGGTACTGGCCAGCTCGGTCCGTAAACTACATTATGTGGGGAGCTGTGGGCATGTACCTCAATTTCCATGTCTATAAAAAGTTGAAGGTTGCTGGGCAAAGCATAACTGTATCTTATCAGTTATCAGCTTCTCTTGATGCTGGGGTTGCTTTCTAGGCCATTCTCCTCTACTTTGCACTTCAGTCCAGGGAGATCTAGGTCTTAATTTGTGGGGCCCTGAAAATGGTGACCATTGCGGCAGTGCCCATGGGCCAGCATCTAGGTTGGTAGCCAAAGGTTGTCCAGTGCTATGACACATTTAAGTTTGCTTCTTCTGTCTTCTTTTTCTTTTCTACTCTCTAGGAATTACACATTAAGCCTGCACATTTAGTTTGAATTACACGTTAAAATTTGGAATTTTATTATATATTGGATGTTTTCGTTTTGTTAGGACACTAGTTTTGAGTTATGGTGCTTCATGTGCGAGTTAATTGTACATTCTAATTGAAAGATCATTTCTCTATTACTCGATATATGTAGTGAGTTATAATGTCCTTCAAAAATTTTTAGTTTAGTACAGTTCATGAACAGTGATAAACCATCTCTGAATTAGTAGGACCTGTTCTTATTAAGCACGACTATCACCCTAGTTTACTAGTGCTCTCTGCATATTTGTTTAGAAAGTGATAACGAACTATATAATCTTCCTTCATTTGACTGGTGATAAAGCATAATCCTTAAGTGCTAAGACGACTATTTTGTTTTTGGTGAAAGAATAATGTCAAGCATGAGAATGGACTTGTTTTTTGGTAAAGTGTATTCGATCAAGATGGCCTTGTGGAGGCTGGGTTCGCAATAGACCAAAGAGTAGAAAAGAGCAGACGTTGGTGCTAAACATCTGAAGAAATCAACAGAAGTATCTTTTTGAAATTAAAAATGCAAAATTTTGAAAATTTCTAGGCTTAGTTCAACAATAGTTCTATACTCACTTCAATATAAATGGTCTCAAGTAAAAAAGAAGGAAAAAAAGGTTTATCTATACATGCATTTGAAATGTTATTAGCTACAGATTTCCCATGAAATATTTCCTGAAGTACTCCTCTCCTCCATAGTATGTGCATACAACTTTATACACTTCAATCACGAGCATCGGGAATCGGCTTGTAAAATAGTCATCGAATCCTTCATATAGTGGTCCGACTAGTTTCTGAAAAAGCCTCCACAAAACTGAGTGAATATTAACCTTAAAAGAACTTAAATGTTTGTAAAGAATATTTATCACATATATATTAATAATACAATCACCTGAATGTCTTCAGGAAGATGTCTATAATGATTAAACATGTTTCGAATCAATCGTAACAAGTCTCGAACACTACCAAACTTGTAGTTCCTTTTTAAGTACGGTTTTGTGTACTTGATTATCCTGTCGTCCACCTTATTATCCCATGTTAGAACTTTTCCCCTTGATGTCATCCCTAAAGCTGCGCATGCTGTACTTTCTATGGCTTTGAATAAAGCATTGTCGTTGATTACTCTATCACTAGTGTCATGGAGGAAAGAAAGTCTCTTCTCCGCATCCCAGAAAAATGGATGGCGCAACACCTCGATTGCTGTTGGCCTGCCAAGGATAACAAGTGTAATTTTCATCAATATTTGAGGATTCAAGTGAGGTGCTGAGTTTCTTTCTTCTCAAGTAATCCTTTTAAAACTGTTCTTCTCCAATGCACTTGGTACAACGGCAACGGCCGCAAGGTTTATTGTCATAACATGATATAATTTTAATATGCTGAAGATTTTTCATAAGGTATCATGTGCCATAGGGGCAAAAAGATGAAAGAAAGAAAAGGGCATCATTTACATCTTTTTTTCTAAAGCTTTTCAATATATAAATATATATATAAGTATTAATTATATAGAATTCATGTAGAAGGAAACTATATACTCACCTAACTTCAGGATCAGCTTCTAGCAAAGGAGAAATAAGATAAAAAGCTTCTGGGAAATTCTCAATCAGAAACAGGTCCGGTTTATTCTTTCTCCTAATATTCTCATCACGTTCATGGTCCCCAAATGGATGCCCACCACGAGTGATAATATAAAAGAGGATGCAACCTAAACTGAACAAATCTGTCGCACGCGTTTGCCGTCCATGAAGAAGTTGTTCAGGCGCTTTCCACCCTGTAGCGGCGTAACCTATTTGTGATTCCAAAAAATAAGCAACTGAGACTAACATTGAAGGCAATGAGAAGCAGTTCAAAACTATTTACGAGAGCGTATTCTGAACAGATGTTTACAAGGAGAATAATATGTTTATAGCTCAAAGCCTCAAGCGTTTATTGAAGCATATATATTAAGTGATTAACAAGAGGAAGCCTTATTTTCCAGCTAGCTAATTCTTTGGACGTACAAGGTTACTCTAGAATTGGTTAGAATAGTCAAGATGATAGAATTAGATTGATCCACGACAGTGTCACAATATGTATAAATACAATGTTTAAGATAAGGACATGAGAGTACTTACTAGTAAAATGGTTACTCAAAGAGGACTTATTTTCAGCAAGTCGTTTGCTGATGCCCATATCAGAAATCTTTGCACATAAAGTGGAGCTTCCCTTAATTATCAAAACATTTTGGGGCTTTAAGTCTCGGTGAACCATACACAACTCGTGCAGATGAACAAGCCCAGAAACCATGTCCCTGTGTGAGATCACAAGTTGAAAATATAAATTACAGAATCAGGTGAGTGGTGGGTTCAACTCGAACCCAGCCGCCAATTAATTTTTTTTTAAAAATAATTCCTAAGCTAAGAAAACACGAACACAGGCTCTCTTTTTGTTTCCCTTCTCCAATCTCCACTTCTTCCTCTCATCTCTCATCAGTTTTCACGAAAATAAAAATTAAAAAAAAAAACTACTCTCCCCATCACCAACCCAGATATTCTAAATGTTATCTCTCGTTCCCTTTCGTTATATTCCCCATCCCAAATCAATTCACAAAAATAAAAAAATAAAAAAAAAATAATAAAAAAAATCCAGACACCATATACTTGTTCAGACATTATAATCACCACCACTTAAAACCATATATCCAACACCTCTCCACCATACCTGAATCTTTAAAAACAAAAAAAAATTCTCGTGTGGAAGAAGAATAAAAATAAAAGAGTACAGTATAGTGTGTGCATTTGCCTGTTGGCCAATAAGTGTGTGATATATTATATCTATACTTATATTAGAAGGCTATTTATATATGTATAAGGTGTGTGCAAAGATACATGAATGAAATGAAAGTGTGAGTTAAAAAAAAAGGTAGTGAAGAGTGCGTGCAGCCGTGCAGGTGCAGCGTGGGAGACAAGCACACAACATTGAAGTGTGTTTTGTGTGAAGAGTGAAGCTAAAAAAACTAGGCGTTAATGAGACATCTAGCTCTTTTTTATTTGTAGAATTAAAATATGTCTACAGTTTTTGAATATTTTTTATATATCCCAATGTATATATATAAAGACATTAATGACCATAATGATAATATTGTTAGTTTTAATTTTGTTTTTTTAGAATAACTATAATACATGTTTTTAAGATTTCAAACAAATTATGATATCATTATATTTAAAAAAAATCCCTGGAATTAAGGTGTTTGTTGCTTAAACTCAAATTGGTATCTAAAATAACGATTTTAAAATTCCCTAAAAAAATGAAATTTTTTTATCGACAAGTTAGATTTACCGACAAATTGAAATTAGGGTGTTGTAATTAAATTAATAATATAGTTTTACTAAAAAATTGAAATTAGAGTGTTGTAATTAAATTAATGACATGGTATTATTAAGTCTTTTTATGTGTCTTACTGGTTATGTAATTGATGTATCATTAAATTAATAATACGTAATGATAATGATACGTAATGACATTTATTTCTTAAGACTTCAAGTGAATAACATTTCATGTTTTTTTGTGATCTGTAATTAAATTAATGATATAGTATTTATTAGGTCTTTTTGTGTATTTTATAGGTTATATAATTGTTATATTATTAAGTTAATAATACGTAATTATAATGATACTCAATGACATTTATTTTATTTTTTTAAGACTTCAAGTGATAATGATAATATATCAATGTAATATGTTAAAATAAGAAATATACGTGTGTATTTTTTTCCCTAATTTAACTATTCAAAAAATAAGAAAATTTGTTATAAAATTTAAATACATGATAATATTTAGTTAGAGGGTATTTTAGGGTTTTGAATATATAAAATTTTTAAAAAGAGACATATAAGTGATATTTGCATAATGAAAACAAATATCAATTCACTTCTTAAAAAATAGACAAATTATGTAATTTTTATAAAAAAAAAAACTAAAAAAAATTAGGCCCGCAAACCACCTGCAGTTCTATACGTGGCTTGTGGTTTGCTTACCTGCTAACCTGTCATTCAAAAAAAAAAAAAAACAAAAACAAAAAAAAAAAAGACACACCCCAACCGGAAACCGCCAACCCCTCACCCGTACACCCCTAAACACAGCTAAGAGAGATATTAATTCAAAATCCAATTCGGCAACTTTATAAATTGAGAAGAGCTATGCATAACAAGATTTAAAGTTAACTAACCGCATCAATTTCAGTAATGATGATGATGGACGGCCATTAATTTCTTTGTAAAGCTCAACATCTCCCAGAATGTTCTTCAGATTCTTTAGGCGGTCCTCCTCATGTAGAGTCACAAATTCCGCAGCATCATGAACGCCGTTTAATACAAGCTCGTATTGATGAAATGGTTCCGCAGATATTTCAATGAGGTCATCCAAACTGCAGAGACAACGCTCCAGAGCAAGATAAACAAAGTCTCTGTCTTTTTCTACTCCATGATACCTTACTATATTCGGGCCATGATCAGTTGCTATTAGATTCTGGATTTCTTGGTTAGCAAGTTTAATGTGACTTTGAAGAAGGCGTTTCACAGCTACTGGTCTGCCTTCATAAGACCCCTCATAGACAACGGTCCCATCGGTGCCTTGACCAATTTCCTTTGATAGAGAAACCACTAGTTTTTC
Source organism: Artocarpus hirsutus (assembly GCA_946598075.1). NCBI lineage: Eukaryota > Viridiplantae > Streptophyta > Magnoliopsida > Rosales > Moraceae > Artocarpus > Artocarpus hirsutus. The sequence continues at coordinate 2,536 of CAMOHE010048865.1, read as the reverse complement.
CCCTATCCGCCTCTGATTTTTGTCGAATGGAACTTCTTTTGAGCTACAAGAAGCACTGCTATCTTCTCTATGCTGATCATTTGACAATAAATTTAGGAAACTGATATCCTCCAATAGAAATGGTTAATAAATAATAACTTTATGGAAATATTTCGAGTAACTCTAGAATCATAGGGGAGTTTAAGAAGTAAATTAAATCAACTCAAAATTATGTAAGATGTGATCAATTTAAAAGAGAAACTAGACATGCACATGAAACCATTTTGACAATTTAATGTAAAATTTGTCTTTTATTTTATGAATTGTGAGTTTGATTTTGTGATTTTTAGAGATAAATGTTGCTTTATGGAAGAGGATGTCAAGTTGTTTATAAAAGGTCTAACTCTTGTAAATGTAGGAGATAATGTATCAGGGTGAGAAATAATAATATATTGATTCGTCACTCTGAAGAACCAGTTAAGAGTGCATTTCAATCCCCACTCGATATTGGACCCAAAAACAATGAAAAGCAACCAAATGGAAACGAACAAAAGGGTTAAGCTTCAATTAAAGGTGAAAATCTGGTAGAGGAAGAGAAAAAACTTCAAGAGGCAGGGGCAAAGGCAATTTTAATAGAAAGAATGGTGAAAAAGGGCATCTCAGAGAGCAAAATATGTAAAAGAAGTAGTCATATTGAAGAAGATTGTTAGTTCAAAGGAAAGCCACAATGCTACAATTGTAAAAAGTTTGGCCACTTGCAGAAGAGTTGTAGATTTAAGAATACTCAACAAACTAATTATATTACTAAGAAAGGTGGTAAATCTCACTTGTTTTATGTCTCTTTGAGTGCTCCAGAGTCAAAAAATAAAGCATGCTACTCAAGCACAGGTTGCTCCAAAGATGAAGAAAGTCGGGGGTAATTGGCCAGCGGCTGTGCCAACCATGTGATGGCAAACAAAAAATTTTTTGTCGATATGGAAGCTGCAAATTCGACAGTCAGGCTTGGAAATGGCACTTTGGTGGATGTGAAGGGAAGAGGAACACTAGGAGTCCAAACTAAGAAGGACTCAAGATTTATTCGTGGTGTCTTGTACGTACCAGACTTGGATCAAAGCTTGCTAAGTGTTGAGCAGCTTGTGGAAAATGGCTATTCACTCCATTTTGAAGATGACAGTTGTACTATTTTTGAAAAAGGAGAAGAAAAGCTTCTTCTAGCAAAGTTGAAGGTAAAAAGCCAAAGCTTTGTAATTGATTTCAAGCATGGCAGAAATGTGGCTTTCATAATTGTTGAGGGCGAGCTCGGCGCCACCGCTAAAGAGCTAAACTCTAGGTGGTCGGCCAAACAGCTCGGCAAATGGTACGTGGAGCTTATAACTGACCCTCGTGACGCTAGATGTCTAGTCCGAGGTGCTCCTCAGGGGTCCCCCGGTCTGGACCTCCTCAGGCTGGCTCCTCGGACTCGATACCAGCTCTAATCGGACTGATCTCCTACTAAAGTAAACTGCTACTCGCCATCACTGGCTAACAAATGACAAACAACTCACCGTCGGATGGGAGCTCATCCACCGGCGGAGGGACATGACATTTGTCACTTGCCACCTGACATGCCATAATGTGACACTCGGGTTGTGGGCAAAACCCACCTAACACCCGGTTCAAGTGGTAGCCTATAAATAAGACGCATTTATTGCATCCAAGGAGAGGCTCCTTCCCACCTAACTAGTTCCCGACCTCTACCGAGCAACACCAGCCTTGAGCATCGGAGAGTCCTTTTCTTGTTTACTGACCATTTCTTACCTCCGAGGCGTCCCTCCTCTTATAGGTTGACCAGATTAGGTAAAGACGAACAGGAAAGAGCTGAACACCGTGCGCTGCTGCACGTGGTGTTGATTCAACGCCGTAACTTGGTAAGCATCAACATTTTGGCGCTAGAAGGAGGGCCCCGTGCCTTTCATTCAAGAACACCAACTACAGCTAGCTCAAAATCTGAGATGGTAACGCGTGGGAACGCCCGAGACGATGTTGCCCGACAGGAGGAGTCGGGAGTGCACGAAACCGGCATCATAACCCTAGCAAGCCTAAGGGCCGCCCTTGAACTACGAGGCCCCTGTTAGACATGTATGCCCTAAGGAGTAAAAATGTAATGAGTTTTTGAAGACATTTTTATCAATAAAGAATTCATTTATTATTCATATACCAAATCTTGTCCTCTTTACGTTCATATTTGTTGAATGTATGATAAACAAACAATTGTCTGAGACTGTCGGTCTAAACCTTTAAGAATTGAGCATATGATGGACAAATTATGCAGAAGACACGATTCTTAAGGTGGCGGTCTAAATCATAAGATCCGCAATCGAGGGAATAAAGTTGGGCGCTTTATTCATGTAAAGATTGTTATATTGTCTATATCCCTATTGGGAGATGGTTTGTCTTGACCATCGGAGGTGGACTCCGTGAATAGAAACATTGGCACGTTGTCATAGGTGACGATTTGTTGGATCGGGACATAAAGTGAATTGATTTGGATTAATAATTCTGTCTTGGCAAATCGATT